>JALNQF010000621.1:0-19108 GCA_028456385.1 Ophiosphaerella korrae | reverse complement strand
CTTACTAAGCGCTAACTAAAAGTAGAAAGGTAGTTAAATGTTAGTAAGTTGTAAACTTACTAACATGTTAGTAAGTTTACGATATTAGTAAGTTTTGTAATATTAGTAAGTTTGCAATATTAGTAAGTTATAAACTTACTAACATTAGTACAAAAATAAGAGATATAAGGAATAACTCTCTTATACGTCTCTCTCCTTTTAAAGAGCGAATTCCTAGAGCTTAAAAAGGGCTCTAATTAACTAATAATACCTATTAGGTAGTAGTAGTAGTAGCTAGGGTTAAGGAAGTTAACTATTTTTAGAGTTAAAATTATTATTTATAAAGTATAGAGCTAAGGTTTTTACTAATTTTAGTATAAAATTAAGACTTATATAACTTCTATATATAAAATATATTAACTATAAACTCTTTTCTACTACTTCTACCTTGCGCTAATAAAATTAAACCTAAAAGTATTTATATATAGTATAAGAGAAGGTAAAGTTAATACTACTAAGTAACTTAATAGTACTAGATTTCTATATAAGTACTTACTATAGATATAAGCTTTGCGATAAGTAGGTTTATTAATATAGAGGACTTAGTAAGCCTAATATTTATAAGTATTAGGGGGTAGGTAGTGTAGAGTAGCCTTAGCTAGGAATTTAGTAGCTAGTTGTAAATTCTATAATAGTAAACTAGACTTACGCGTAACTAGTTATAAGAGAGCATAGTAGTTATAGCTATAGTAGTAGAAGTAGGCCCTAACCTAAAAAGAGTCTTACGCTTACTAGCTAAGGTAAACTATTCCTACTATTTTTATACTATAATTTAGCTTTAGCTAGTAGTAAAGTTTTCTAATTGCGCTTTAGAAGGCCTTTTTACGCCTACTAATAGCTAAGGTGCTTTACTAGGTTACGTCTTTATTAGGCTCTATTTTAAGTATATAGTTAGTATTTTAGGCTTTTCTAAGTAGTTCTAGTAAAAGTTAAAAGTAGTAATTACGCTTTATAAGGGGCTTTTTTGCGCCTATTAATAGTTTTAGGCTTATCTAAGTAGTTCTAGTAAGGGCTAAAGGTAGTAATTACGCCTTAGAAGAGGCTTTTTTATACCTATTAGTAGGTTAAAATACTCTAATAGGTTATGTCTTTATTAAGGCTCTATTTTTTAGGTATATATAGAGTTAGTAGTTTAGCTTTCTCTAAGTAGTTTTAGTAAAAGTTAAAGGTAGCTTTATATTTTATAAATTCTTCTACTAGCTCCTATATAGGTTTATTATAGCTAGTCTAGTAAACTAAGTAGTACTATCTTGTATATTTTCTACGCTCTTTAAAGCGTACGTCTAAAATAGCTTCTACTAAGTATTCTTTATATATACTACTAGTTTCTTTATTAGTAATAATAATAGAGATTAGCTATAGTAGGTCTTAATCTAGTAAAGGCTTCTAATCTCTAAGGCGTAAGAGTTTTAAGGAAAAGACTAAGAATACGCCTTTACTTAGTATCTCTTAAAGTAGTACTAGCTTATATACTCTACTATTATAAATAACTCTCTTAATAAAGTATAGGCCTACCTATTAGTAGTCTAATTTTAGAGTTAGCTAAGTAGTTCTCTAATTAGCTATACTAATATAGGCTTAGTTACTAACTTTATATACTAGTTTACTTTAGTAAAAGGTATTAGCTTAAGCTACTTACTTTTATTATACCTAGAGTATTTTTTCTTTAAGGTAGGCTACTAGGTTACTATAAGTGTTAAGTAGCTCGTTAGCTTGTATACGTTAGTTATATTAGGCTAGGTTTAGTTAATCTTTATTATTTTCGCTAGAGTATATACTACTATAGGAGTAATACTTTAGATCTACAAGAAATAGAGTTATTTTAATAGATATATTAATAGTATTATTTACTTAGAACTTAGCTACGTATAGCTAGGCTACTTAGTTATCTTACGCGTAGTTAACGTATTGCTTTAGAAAGATCTCTAAGGCTTAATTTACTTACTTAGTTTAGCTATTAGTTTCTAAGTAGTACGTAGTTAAGAGCTTTTATATAATATAGAGGTATTTATATATATAGTACTAAAATTAGCTAATAAAGGTTATCTCTCTATTAGATATAATATTTATTAGGACTCTATAAAGCTTAAAAATAGATATAAAATATTAGGTAGCTTCTTTAGGTTTTAGAGACTTATAGGAGAAGAAATAGCGTCTTTTTATAAGGTAGTAGTAAATTACTAAGATATATTTATAAATCTAGCTACTATTTTTACTAGTTAGTAAGGCTTAGATATAGTCTACTAAGATATTAGTCTAGAGTACGTAGAGAATTAGTATAAGTTAGAGGTAACTAAGTTTACTATCTTATAAGTTCTTTATATAGTAGTAGATTAGGTATATATTATAAAATTACTTAATATGTAACAAGGCTTCCTGCGTTAACTGCTAGTAGCTATTAAGGTATTAGTAGATTAAGAGTTAATAGTAAAGTTCGTGTAAATAATCTATAATAACTAATATTAATAGAAGATGTTTTGCAATTATCTTATATTAGCGTTCTATAGTTAAAGGATTGAATTACTAATACTATCCTAATAATGCGTATCGCTACTAACTATATAGTAATAATATCTTAGCAGCTTTATTACTTTATATTTACTAAGATCGTAAATTTACAAATTCGTTATATAATAGCTTTGTAACTTTGTATTTACTAAGATTATAAATTTACAAATTTATTACGTGTTTATATTGTAATTAGCTTCCTAGTTAAACTTATTATCTTATAAGTTATTACCCTACTTATCCTATACTTTGTTAGTAGCTAAGCGTAGACTAATTAGTTCTATCTTAGTTTCTATTATTACTACTATAACACTATTCTCTCTTCTACGTAGTCTCTTATTTCTCTATACTAGTACTAAGGTTATTAATCCTATATCTTTATTAATCCTTAGTTCTTTATTACTCTCTATACTATCCTAGTCCTAGCGCAATAAACTTCTTCTTATAGCTTGTATTATTTATAATAGGGTTAAGATATTCTCTTATTATTATTATACTAAATTAGGTCTTTCTTACCTTATATCTTTAAATAATAGTAAGTACTATAATAAGTGTATCCTTACTAATATTTAGTATAAATATATTTCTTCTAAAGTTTTACTTATAGAGTATAAGTGTTTAATTTCTATATAGTCTCCTTCTACTAAGTTATATAAGGCGAGCTGTTAATAGAGCTTAAGCGTAATTATTGTTATAGCTTGCTATAGCTAAAGCTAAGCGTAAGTTAACTCTTTATAAGCTAGTAGAGCTTTATTCCTATATTAAGTATCTTTATAAGATAAAGGCTTATAATAATACTAAGTTATCTAAATAGTCTTGTACCTTAGAAGCTAAATTAGATTTAGACGATATAGTAGAGGCTACTCTAGCTCCTATTATATTAGGCGCTCTTATCGCCTCTCTATCTAGTAGTAGTATTGTTAGTTTTCTTAACTTGCTGTAAGGCGTTCTAGAAGGTTTTAACTTTAGAACTCTTCTAGTTTCTTAAGGTAATTAAGGTTATCCTCTAGTTTCTATATTTCTTCTTATAGTTGTCCTTTTTCGTTTATTCCTATCTATTTTACTAAGTAGTAGTTCCTACTATTATAGAACTAATATACTAGGATTTCTTTAACTTTCTATTCTTCTTATTCTCTATACGTATCTACTTTGTACACTAGTAGTTTTATATCTTGTAGTACTTTTTCTAGTAGTACTACGTAGAATATTAGATATATCCTTATTTTACTTAGTAGTCTTAATTTAAATATAACTAGTGTAACTTCTTTCTCTACTTTATATAGTCTTATCTTAATATAGTCTAGTTTTAAGCTTAATTATTTACTTTTAATATTTCTTTATAGTAACTATACTTTTTCTTAGAATATACGTTCTTCTATAGGCTCGTGCGAGGCCTTCTTAGATTTTAAGTTTTTCTATTTCTTTAGGGGCTTTTCTTATTTCCTTCTAAATCTATTTATCTAGCTTACTACTCTTTCTCTTAAGTGTTACAGCTATTTTTAGTATATTTAGGACTAAATATCCTTTTTTATTCTTAATTAGAACTATACTAGTAGTGTTTACTTCTTCTTATAAGTCTAGTTTTCTACTAAGGGTATTTACAAATTAGTTATCTTTCCCTTTTATATATATAACTTTAAAGTTAAATATTAATAAGAACTCTTACTATCTTATATAGCGTTATAATAAGTCTTTATTTGTTATAAATCCTATAAGATTCTTGTAGTCTATATAGACTTTTATTTAGTATTTTACTCTTTGTAGATATACTCTCTATTATTTAAATACTTTATAGATTACTAGTATCTCTTTATTATAAATTAGGTAGTTAAGCTCTACTAGCTTTATTTTCTTAGAGAAGTATTTAACTAAATGTTCTTGTTTTGTAGTTTAGTCTTCTTGTATTAGTACTATTCTATAGACTAAGTTAGATGCATCTATTTTTACTATTACTAGTAGTTCTAGGTTATATATTCTAATAACTAGGTTTTCTATAAAACGTTATTTAATCTAACTAAATACTTTATTATATTCCTAAGTCTATTTAAATAGTATATCCTTCTTTATAAGTTTTATAAGTAGTTCTATTATTTTAGACTATCTTACTATTAGTTTTCTACAAAAGTTTACTAATCTATAGAATTATTATACTTCTTATAGGTTCTTTAGTATTAGCTATTCTTAGATTATTTTAATCTTGTTTAGATCTATTTGTATTTTTCCTAGTTTAATAATAAATCCTAGGAAGTCTATTTCTTTTGTATAAAATTTGCATTTTCTTATTTTAAGAAATATTTTACTTTCTACTAATCTTTCTAGTACTTTGTATATATACTATATATATTCTTCTTCTATTTCTAAGAATATAAGGATGTTGTCTAGGTATATAAATATAAATACGTCTAGGTATTTTCTTAGGACTGTATTTATCCTTTCTTAAAATACTACTAGTATATTTATTAATCTAAAGGGTATAACTATATATTTAAATAGTCTATATTATATTCTAAATACTATTTTCTATTTATTACCTTCTTTAATTCTAATCTAGTAGTAGGTATTTTAGATATCTAGTTTAGTAAAGATTTGTACTTTCTTTAGCCTATCTTGTATCTTGTCTATACGTAGTAAAGGGTATTAGTTCTTATCTATTATTGCGTTAGTTTTTCTAAAATCTACGCAAAGTCTTTTATTATTTATCTCTTTTTTATCTATAAATATAAGTCTATAAGCTACTAAAGATTTAAATTCTTAGATCTATCTTTTCTTTATTACTTTTTATATAAATACGCGTTTAATCTTTAATTCTTCTTTAGTTTTTTAATAGACTAGGCTCTATCTTATATTTTTTCTTTCTTCTAGGTCTATTACTAAGTCCTATATTTAATAGTCTAGGAGGTAGTTATTAGGTTCTATAAGTTATTTTTCTTATTTCTTATATTCTTCTAGGAATTTTCCTTTATATATAACTATGTTAGCTTTTAATATTTCTTTCTTAGGGTAGCTAATTCTCTCTATTCTCTAATTAATTCTTAGGTTAGTTATCTATAACTATAGTATTCCTAGTATTATATCTTGTTTATTATTAATTATTATTATATCTATAACTATATTCTTAATTTCTAATCCTTCTAGCTTTAGTATAGAGGGTGTTGTTTTAAACTTTATAAGTTCCTAGAATAGTTTTCCTTTAATTATACTTAGTTATTAAGGGTACTTCTTTATAGTATAAGTTATTCCTTAGCCTTCTACGAACTTCTTAAATATAAAGTTCCTTGTAGCT
The DNA here is from genome assembly GCA_028456385.1 of Ophiosphaerella korrae. Classification (NCBI taxonomy): domain Eukaryota; kingdom Fungi; phylum Ascomycota; class Dothideomycetes; order Pleosporales; family Phaeosphaeriaceae; genus Ophiosphaerella; species Ophiosphaerella korrae. The sequence goes on along the minus strand of JALNQF010000621.1, from coordinate 13,278 downwards.
CTACTATTAATTATTATTTGTACTTTCTTTCTTTAGTATATACTTATTTTCGTAATATATAGGCCTCTTATACCTTCTAGCTTTTTTTACTTAGGTCTTTCTTTAAATTATCTATTCTTCTAGGGCTATTATCTTATTTTACGTTTGTAGTTTTTGTATTTTAGGTATTTATTATAAGTATATTTATACTATAGCTTCCCTTAGATATATTCTTTAGGTAGTTTAGGGCCTAGTCTAATTACTATATATTCTTTGTTAGGTATTTTAATTATTTCCTAGCTTTAGATATCTTTTCTTATAATTGTGTTTATATAATTATATCCTTTTCTTTATATAGGCTATATATAATTATATACCTTAAGTTCTCTATATATATAGTAGTTTGTGTTTAGGTATAATATCTATAATATCTTAGTATATACTAGGTGTTCTAGGTTTATTTTCTTGTTGTCTCCTACCTAGTAACTATCTATTCTAGGTCTTGTATTTGTTAAGATATAGTATACTATTAGTACTTATAGTGTATAGGCTTTATTAATCTATTACGTTTTTCTTATAAGAAACTACTATTCCTTTTATATAGGTATTCTTTCTACTACAACTATATATTACTCTATCTATTATTAGAATATTATAAACTTTTTTACTTTAGGATTACGTTCTTTTTAGTCTTTATACACTTCTTTTATACTTATAACTAGTAAGTATTTCTAAATAAATTTCTATTCTTTATTTTATTCCTCTATATCTATTATTATATAGCTATTGTAGCTATATACTCTTAACTAGGTATACTTAGTACCTCTTATATTAGTTTATTTCTTATCTTCTTATAATTCTTTAGAAAAGACTATTGTAGTCTCTTTATCTTATGCTAGTCCTTTAGCCTAGATTAATAGTATCTAGAGTTCTTCCCTTTCTAAATCTTCTATTAGTAGGTCTATTATATATACTATTTCTTCTAGCTATACTTTTATTCTTTCTTTTATTACTACTACTTTATTCTTTTATAAGAACTATCCTACTCTCTATTTACTAGAAAAATATATATAGTAGTTATCTTTATAATAAAAGGTCTAATAGAGTATTATATACTATATTTCTTTACTCTTAGCTACCTTCTCCTAAGGTTTAGCCTATATCTTAGGTGCTTCTTTTTTATTCTTAGTTATTTTTAACTATATTTTTTTTTTAAGTCTTTACTTTTATAATCTTTTATAAAGTATCTTAGTTTCTTATATTTATAATATATTATATTCTTTTTCTATTTTAACTTATAATCTTTTATGTAGTAGCCTTTCTTACTATATCTAAAGTACGTAAAGTCTTTGTTTTTCTTAAATTTCTTATCCTTGTTAGCGTTAAGGATTATAGGGTCTCTAGTATCTTAATTTCTAGGTTATTCTTTATATTTATTTTTCTTCTATTCTTAAAAGTTGTTGTCTATCTATATTACCTATTATTTTAGAGCTTCTAGTATTCTTAGTTTTTCTATATAAATTATCTTGTATTAGATTTTTAAGTTTAATCTTTATTTAAATTATAATATTAGTAATACTTTATTCTATTCTATATTCTATAATAGTTGTTTAAACTATAATATATATTTAGGAATACTCTTGTATTATATAAGCCTTTTAAGCTTCTCTTTAGCTTATTAGGTAATATCTATATTACTAAATACTACTTTTATTTATTTAGTAAAGTATTTATAACTTCTAAAGATAGCTTTAGTTTTGTCTTTCTATATTCTTAGCGCGTATATTATATAATCTATCTAGTAGGATTTAAACTATCTTATTATATCTTCTTCTAGGTACATTCTAATATATATTACCTTTTTATCTTCTCTATTAAAGTATAGTACTTATATATTAATCTATAGTTATACTACTACTATAAAAGGTCTTAATTTTTCTCTTATTCTATTAAATTTCTTAAGTATAGGTATCTTAGGTAGCTTCTTTATTACACTTATTTCTAGTCTCTAAGTAATTTATTCTATCTAGTTTTATCCTTCTATAATAGCCTTAATTTAAATTTTATTTTACTTAATATAATCTTGTAGTTCTTTATTCTATATTTCTAGGGTTTTAATTATTAGTTGTATATCTCCTTTTTTAGTAATTAGGTTATTTAGGTATATTTTAACTACTACCTAGTTAGTTTTATCTAACTTATAACTACTTAGAGGTACTTTACCTCTCTTCTTAGTTAAACTTTCTACTATTATATTAGCTAGACTGTACACTACTTACACTTTACTTCTTCTAATATCTAAATTAGTAAAGTGTAATAGGGCTTCCTACGTTAACTACTAGTAGCTATTAAGGTATTAGTAGATTAAGAGTTAATAGTAAAGTTTATGTAAATAATCTATAATAACTAATTATTACGATAGTAACAAGAGAAATATAGATAGAACTAATTAGCCCTACAACTAAAGAATCGAGTTCTTATAAACACAAAGAATACAAACTTAATTAGGAAACTATACATAATTAGGACACCTAGGGTAATCTATAATCTATAGACTCTTAGCGTTAATAGATTATAGATTAAGGTAATCCGTAATCTATTATTCTTAGTAGTAATAGATTAATAGATTAAGATAAGTATATAGTTAGTAGCGACGCGCATTATTAAGATAGTATTAGCAATTTAATTATTAACTACAAGCGACAATATAGAGATAGTTACAAAACATCTTCTATTATTTATAGCCTATTATAGATTACAACACGAGCTTTTACTATTACCTTATAATCTACTAATACTTATCTAAGCTATTAGGAAGTCGACCCTAGTAAGCTCGTAACATATTACTAATTTAGTTATTATAAGAAGTAAAGCGTAAGTAGCGCATAGTCTAGCTAATATAATAGTAGAAAGTTTAATAAGTAAAGTCCTTAGAAGTAGTTATAAGTTAGATAGTACTATATAGGAAATAATTAAGGACTATATAAATAAACTAATTAATAATAAAGAAGATATAAAGATAGTAATTAAAGTATAAATTAAAGCTATTATCGAAGGCTAGAACTAGATATAGCTAATTACCTAATAACTAGAAATAAGTGTAACAAAGAAACTACCTAAGATACCTATTCTTAAAAAGTTTAATAAAATAAGGAAAAAATTAAGACCTTTTATAGCGTTAGTATAACTCTAGATAGACGTATAAGTACTATACTTTAATATAGAAGAAAAGAAGGTAATATATATTAGACTACACCTTAAAGAGGACGTAATAAGATAGTATAAGCCTTACTAGATAGACTATACAACGTATTCTTTAATAACCTAAAAGGATAAAACTAGAGCTATTTTTAGAAGCTATAAATACTTTACTAAATAAATAAGAGTAGTATTTAGGGATATAGATATTACCTAATAAGCTAAAGAGAAACTTAAAAGGCTTATATAAAATAAGAGTATCTTAGAATATATATTATAATTTAAATAACTAAGCTAAAATATAGAATAGAATAAATTAGCCCTTATATTACAATTTAAACAAGGACTAAACGTAAAAATTTAATATAAAATAATATATATAGAGAAACTTAGGATACTAGAAGCTTTAAAATAATAGGTAATCTAAATTAATAACAACCTTTAAGAATAGAAAAAGAACAAGTATAGTAGCTAAACTAGAAACTAGGATACTAGAGACCCTATAATCCTTAACGCAAATAAAGATAGAAGGAGAAAGAAGAATAAAGACTTTACGTATTTTAACTATAGTAAGAAAGGCTACTACGCAAAAGACTACTAATTAAAGAAGAAAAAAGATATAGTATATTATAAATATAGGAAACTAGGATACTACGTAAAAGACTATAAAAGTAAAGACTATAAAAAAGATAAAGAAACTTAGTTAAAGATAATAGAGAAAAAGAAAGAAATACTATAAGTATAAGCTAAACCTTAAGAAAAAGTAGCTAGGAGTAAAGAAATACAATATATAATACTCTATTAGACCTTTTATTATAAAGACAACTACTATATATATCTTTCTAGTAAATAAAGAGTAAGATAGTTCTTATAAAAGTATAGAGTAGTAGTAATAAAAGAAAAGATAAAAGTATAGCTAGAAGAAATAGCGTATATAATAGACCTACTAATAGAAGACTTAAAAAGAGAAGAACCTTAGACCCTATTAATCTAGGCTAAAGGACTAGTACTAGATAAAGAGACTACTATAGCTTCTTCTAAAGGACTATAAGAAAGTAAAAGATAAAAAAGTATAAAAAGTATAGAATACGCCTAGCTAGACATATATAGCTATAATAGCTATATAATAATAAATATAGAGGAACGAAACAAAGAATAGAAATTTGTTTAGAAATACTTACTAGTTATAAGTATAGAGAAAGTATATAAAGACTAGAAAGAACGTAATCCTAAAGAAATAAAGTTTATACTATTTTAAGAATAGATAAAGTAATATATAGTTATAGTAAGAAGAATACTTATATAAAGAGAATAGTAGTTCTTTGTAAGAAAAACGCGATAGATTAATAAAGCCTATATACTACGAGTACTAATAGTATACTACGTCCTAATAAATACAAGACCTAGAATAGATAGTTACTAGGAAGGGGATAATAAAATAACAAACCTAAAATATCTAGCCTATTTTAAAGTATTATAGATATTATACTTAGAAAAGAATTATACAATATATAGAAACTCTAAAGCAAATAATAAAGTATAGCTTATAAGAAAAAGAGGCTATAACTATACAAGAGTAATTCTAGTAAAAGATATCTAAGGATAAGAAATAATACTAGAAGAAGATTACTTAGTAATAAGGCCTAGACTAAAACTACCTAAGAAATGCGTCTAAGGAAGACTATAGTATAAATATAAGTATAATAAATATCTAAAATATAAAGAATATAAACTTAAAATAGAGCTATAGCCCTAAGAAGATAGATAATTTACAAAAATACTAAAGTAAAAAAGGCTAGAAAGTATAAGAAGCCTATATATTACAAAGATAAGTACTTATTAAAGAAAGAAAGTATAATTAATAATTAATAGTAGAGCTATAAAGAACTTTATATTAAAGAAGTTTATAGAAAGCTAAAGAATAACTTATACTATAAAGAAGTACTCTTAATAACTAAGTACGATTAAAGGAAAACTATTCTAGGAACCTATAAAGTTTAAGATAATACCTTTTACGCTAGAACTAGAAGAGATAATAATTAAGAATATAGTTATAGATATAACAATAATTAATAATAAATAAAATATAATACTAGGAATACTATAGTTATAGATAACTAACCTAAGAATTAATTAAAGAATAGGTAGAATTAGCTACCCTAAAAAAGTAATATTAAAAGCTAATATAGTTATATATAAAGGAGAATTCCTAGAAGAATATAAAAAATAAGAAAAATAGCTTATAGAACCTAAAGATTACCTTCTAAAATACTAACTATAAGATTTAGTAATAGATCTAAAAGAAGATAAAGACGTAAGATAGAGCCTAGTTTATAGAAAAATAGAAGAAGAATCTAAGATTAAATAAACGTTTATTAAAAACGCACTAAAGAAAAGATAGATATAAGAATCTAAGTCTTTAGTAGTATATAGACTTATATTTATAGATAAAAAAAGAATAAGTAATAAAAGACCTTATATAGACTTTAGAAAAACTAACGCAATTATAAATAAGAACTAATATCCCTTACTATAAATAGACGTAATATAAGATAGACTATAGAAAGCAAGAATCTTTATAAAACTAGATATCTAGAACGCCTACTACTAGATTAGAATTAAGAAAGGTAATAAATAGAAAATAGCGTTTAGAATATAATATAGACTATATAAATACCTAGTTATACCCTTTAGCTTAATAAACGTACTAGTAGCTTTCTAAGAAAGAATAAATATAGTACTAAGAGAGTACTTAGATATATTTATATTTGTATACCTAGATAATATCTTTATATTCTTAGAAATAGAAGAAGAACACGTATAGTATATATATAAGGTGCTAGAAAAACTAGTAGAAAGTAAACTATTCTTTAAAATAAGAAAATATAAATTCTATATAAAGGAAATAGACTTCCTTAGATTTATTATTAAACTAGGAAAAATCAAGATTAATCTAGAAAAAATTAGATTAATTAATAAATAGCTAATACCTAAGAACCTAAAGGAAGTACAATAATTTTATAGCCTAGCTAACTTTTACAAAAAGTTAATAGTAAGATAGTCTAAAGATATAGAACTAATAACAAAGCTTATAAAAAAGGATATACTATTTAAATAGATAAGGGAATACAATAAAGTATTTAAGAAGATTAAAAAGAAGTTTATAGAAAACCTAGTTATTAGAATATATAACCTAGACCTACTAGTAATAGTAAAAATAGACGTATCTAATTTAGTCTATAGAATAGTACTAATACAAGAAGACCTAAAGACTAAGAAAGAATATTTAGTTAAATACTTCTCTAAGAAAATAAAGCTAGTAGAGCTTAACTATCTAATTTATAACAAAAAGATACTAGTAATCTATAAAGTATTTAAATAATAGAGAGTATACCTATAAAGAGTAAAATACTAAATAAAGGTCTATATAGACTATAGGAATCTTATAAGATTTATACTAAATAAAGAACTAATATAATAATATATAAAATAGTAGGAATTCCTATTAATATTTAATATAGAAATTATATATATAAAAGAAAAAGATAACTAATTTATAGACGCCCTTAGTAGAAGACTAGACTTATAGAAAGAAGTAAGCGCTACTAGTATAGTTCTAGTTAAAAACAAAGAAAGATATTTAGTCTTAAATATACCTAAAATAGCTACAACACTTAAAAGAAAGAGTAGCGAGCTAGACAAATAGATTTAGAAAGAAATAAGAAAAGCCCCTAAAGAAATAGAGAAACTTAAAATCTAAGAAAGTCTTACAAGAGCCTATAGAAAAACGTATATTCTAGGAAAAATATAAAGAGAATTTATATAATAGTTCTATAAACTACTAGTATATAGATATTAAGGAATTAACAAAATACTAGATAGACTACTAAGAGATTATTATATCCTAAGAGTAAGACAACTAGTAATAGAAGTACTACAAGATTATATAGAATACTAGAAGAATAAGTATAGTAGATATATACTATACAAGAAGCTATAACTAGTAGAAGTACTAGAATAACTATAGAGAGTTATTATAATAGATTTTATTACAAAACTACCTAAGTTAAAAGACTTAATATTAGGAGTTAAGTATAATAGAATCCTAATAATAGTAGATAAACTTATAAAATACTTATACTTTAGACTATATAAAGAAAAAAGTAGAATAGAAGTTACTATATACTAGGTTCTAGGAACTATAATTAGTTAATATAGACTACTAGATAAGATTATTATAGATAGAGATATAAGATTTATATTAAAACTATAAGGAACGATAATAGTATAATTAGGAATTAAATACGTAATATCTACTACATACTACTTATAAATAGATAAACAATTAGAAAGAATAAACTAGATAGTAGAATAGTACCTAAGATACTATCTTAACTATAACTAGAATAATTAGGTATAGTTACTACCTATAGTATAGTTAGTATATAATAGCGTAAAGAATAAGATAATAAGAGTATTACTCTTCTTTATAAACTATAGATTTAACCTTAGTATATATAGAATACTAAGACTAGAGATATCTTAGTTTCTAAAAGGAGAAAACTTCGCTAATAGACTTAAAAACATATATAAGTAATTAAGATAGGATATAGAATTCCTATATAATTAAATAGTAAAGTACTATAATAAGAAATATAAAGAGAGACCTTAATTTAGAAAAAGAGAAAAAGTATAGTTAGTACGAAAAAACATTAAGAGTAAGAGACTAAGTTTAAAATTAGACTACGTTAAGATAGGACTATACAAAATTAAAAAAGAAGTTACGCTAGTTATATTTAAATTAAAGCTACTAAATAAAATAAAGATATACCTAACTTTCTACGTAGTACTACTTAAGATAGTACTATAAAACGTAGAACTACTAGTGTATAAAGTAGATACGTATAGAGAATAAAAAGAATAAGAAGTTAAAGAAATCCTAGTACGCTAGTTCTATAATAGTAGGAACTACTACCTAGTAAAATAGATAGGTATAGACGAAAAAGGACAACTATAGGAAGAAATATAGGAACTAGAAAATAATCTTAACTACTTTAAGAAACTAGAGGACTTCTAAAGTTAAAACCCTCTAGAATACCTAGTAGTAAACTAAGAGAACTAATATTACTATTGCTAGATAAAGAGGTAATAGGAGTGCCTAATATAGGACCTACTATAGCAACACTAAATACTTTATCTAAGTCTAGCTTAGCTTCTAGAGCTACTAACTATATAGCTAATTTCTTATTATTTAGTACCTTTATCTTATAAAGATAAAAGAGATAAGCTTAATTCTCTACTAGCTTACTCTATATAAGCTCCTAGATCTACTTATACTTAGCTTTAGCTTCTATAATTTAAGATAGTAATTTCTCTTAAGCCTAGTTAATAGCTCTTCCTATTATTATTAAGCCTAGATATAAAAATAAGTATAATAAATATATACTTTATAAGAGAGATACTAGATACGTTATAAGAACTATAAATATTTATATAAATATACACTTTATAAGCTCTACTATTATTTATAGAAACTATATAAAGAGAGTACTTAGGATTTAACTTAGAGGAAGTATAACAAGAATAAGGAAATATTTTAATACTATTACGTAATACGTAATTAGTAAGAAGATATTAATAACGTATAGAAGAAGTAACTATAAAGAGTAATAAGGAGCTAGAAATTAATAAAGAAAGTAAGCTAATAACTTTAGCTCTAGGATAGATAAATAAAGACCTACCTAGAAGAGGGGATAGTATTATAATAGTAATAAGAGAAATATAGATAGAACTAATTAGCTCTATAACTAAAGGATTAAGTTCTTATAAATATAAAGAATACAAACTTAATTAAAAAACTATATATAATTAGGATACTTAAAAGTAATCTATAATCTATAGACTCTTAGTAGTAATAGATTAGTAGATTAAGATAAGTATATAGTTAGTAGTAGTGCGTATTATTAAGATAGTATTAGTAATTTAATTATTAACTACAAGCGATAATACAAAGATAGTTATAAAACATCTTTTATTATTTATAGCTTATTATAGATTATAATATAAGCTTTTGTTATTACTTTATAATCTACTAATACCTACCTAGGCTATTAAGAAGTTAACCCTAGTAAGCCTATAACAAAAAATAAGTATAATAACCTTAAGAGAGACTATAAAGTATAAGTAGAGCTAAAAAGTTAGTCTAGCTTTAGGATTAGCCTAGATAGGCTAGTAACTAGTAACGCTAGTGTACTTAAAGCTTACTTTAATATATATAAATATACTTATAAGTTTAAAAACTTATACTTTAAAAATAAAAAGCTACTATAAATTTTATTTAAGAGTATTTTTATAAATAGTAACTTAGCTTTATCTATTAATAATATAATTACTAGTAATAATATATTAGAGTTAGTTAAGTTAAAAAAGCTATAGTACTATAGTAGCTTTTATAAAAAGATGCCTATTTAGTATATATATACTATAACTAAGTCTTTAGTATAAGTTTAATAAAGTAAAAAGTTTACTTTAACTAACTAGTTTTCTTAATAGCTTAAAAAAATAGTAGTAGCTATTTAGAACTTAATATAAAAAGCTTTTAGGTTACTTATATTTAATTTTAGACTTACTCTCTAACTAGCTTTCTAGTATATTTATAGCATATAAGTTTACTTTATTTTTACTAGCTTATTATAAAATTTAAGTAAAAAAGAAGTTAGAAAATAGCTATAGTAAGCTAAAAGAAAAGAACTATAATAAGTATAGCTTTAATAAGTTAATAGTAGTAGTAAAGTAGTATAAAGATAAAGTTTTAGTATTAAAATTACTAAAATTACTAAGTTAAACTACTAACTAGCTAGCTAATAGTATATATAAATATATAGATAGGTAAATAGTTTATATAAAATATATATTACTACTAAATTATATAAATAACTATATCTATTTATAATAATACTTATTCTAGTACTATATTTTAGCTCTATTATTATATATATATTATATATAAGCTCTCTAGAAATAGTTACTTAGAGCTTTTACTTTTACTTTTATAGTAAGTAGCTTTAGTAGTAGTAGTATCTATATATAGTATAAACTAGTTAGTATTTACTAGAAGTTTTCTAGTAAATACTAACTAGTTTATACTATATATAGACGCTACTACTACTAAAGTTACTAGAAGCTTTTAAGCGCTAAGAATTATAACTTTTTTAGTATAGTATTAAGTATCTAAGTTAGATAAAAGTTTTTATCTAATTACTATATAAAATTATAACTCTATAGTACTACTTACTTTATAGCTTTATAGTATAACTCTTATATCTTTATTATAATAGCTTTACGCTACTCTTTTATCTACTTATTTATTTTACTCTTAGAAAGTTTTAAATTCTACTTATTTTTAATATCTCTTTATACTATCTTAAGCTCTTTATTAGTATATATTTCTAGGGCCTTAAAATTAGTATTAATAGTATCTTTTTAATATAAGTTAATAAAGTTATATAGTACTACCTAGGTATATACTAACTATACTTAAGTTTATATACTAAACTTATATAGCTAGTTAAAAATCTTCTATTAATATTTAAAAATACTAAAAGTTTACTCTATAATATTATAGAAACTTAAATACTAAAAGTTAAAGAGCTTATACTTATCTACTAGTATAGCTCTAGCTTAACTAATTTCTTTTAAATAATACTTTATAGAGTAGTATAGTATAAGTAATATCTTACTATTTTTATAGCTAATATTAGCTAGAAAGTATTTTTTACTTAGTATATTAAAGCCTTTTAATTAGGTATTAGCTAGTACTCTCTTATTATAAGTAGAGCCTTCTTATCTTAGTAAAACGTAGATAAAGTTTATCTTAAAGTTAACTATAGCTAGTATATTTTAAGTTAACTTACTATAATAATTATAAAATTACTTTTACTTACTAGCTAGTATATATATATAAAATTAAGTCTTATCTAGTACTCTAATATAATGTTAAAAAAATAGAAACTATTTAGGGTTTTTAAGTATAACTATTAGTATATTAAGTTTAAGTAGTAGAACTAGCTCTTTATAAAGATAGAGTAACGCTTATAGAACTTTATAGAAGTAACTTTAGTTTATAAGTAAGTATTATATAGTAGCTTTACTCTACTACGCTAAATAAACCTAAAAAGGTAACTAAGTATTTAATAACGTTAAATACAGGAGTAGAATAGTATATATTACCTAAGGGCCCTTACCCTTACTTACGCTTTATATAGCTATAGCCTACTATAGCCTATAGCGTAATAATATCTCTTTTCCCTATAGTGTATGTCCTTAGGCGCTAGACTACAACAAGTAGTAATACTAGACCTTCTAGTAGCTTATAATAGTTCTAGCGTATATCCTTAGTAGCTTAGAGGCGCCCTATCTTAGCCTAGTCTCTACTAGCTAGCTAGGCTAACTAGCTATTAGTAGGGTTAAACTAATGTACTTAGCTTAACCTACTCTATATACAGCGTAGTTGTTATTAAATACTATATTATATAGTAGCTCTACTCTACTACGCTAAATAAACCTAAAAAAGTAACTAAGTATTTAATAACGTTAAATTGTTACTAGCTTACTAGGGTTAACTTCCTAATAGCCTAGATAGGTATTAGTAGATTATAAGGTAATAACAAAAGCTTGTATTATAATCTATAATAGGCTATAAATAATAGAAGATGTTTTATAACTATCTTTATATTATTACTTATAGTTAATAATTAAATTACTAATACTATCTTAATAATACGCATCGCTACTAACTATATACTTGTCTTAATCTATTAATCTATTACTACTAAGAATAATAGATTATAGATTACCTTAATCTATAATCTATTAATGCTAAGAGTCTATAGATTATAGATTACTCTTAGGTATCCTAATTATATATAGTTTCCTAATTAAGTTCGTATTCTTTATATTTGTAAGAACTTAATCCTTTAGTTATAGGGCTAATTAGTTCTATCTATATTTCTCTTGTTACTATTATAATACTATCTCTTCTTTTAAGTAAGTCTTTGTTTATCTATCCTAGAGCTAAAGTTATTAACTTACTTTCTTTATGAATTTCTAGTTCTTTATTACTCTCTATAGTTACTTTTTTTATATATTATTAATATCTTCTTACTAATTACGTATTACGTAATAGTGTTAAAATATTTCCTTATTCTTATTATATTTCCTCTAAGTTAAATCCTAAGTACTCTCTTTATATAGTTTCTATAAATAATAATAGAGCTTATAAGGTATATATTTATATAAACGTTTATAGTTCTTATAATATATCTAGTATCTCTCTTATAGAGTATATATTTATTATACTTATTTTTATATCTAGGCTTAATAATAATAGAGAGAGCTATTAACTAGGCTTAAGAGAAATTACTATCTTAAATTATAGAGGCTAAAGCTAAGCGTAAGTAGATCTAAGAGCTTGTATAGAGTAAGCTAGTAAAGAATTAAGCTTATCTCTTTTATCTTTATAAGATAAAGGCGCTAAATAATAAGAAATTAGCTATATAGTTAGTAGCTCTAGAAGCTAAGCTAGACTTAGATAAAGTATTTAGTGTTACTATAGTAGGTCTTGCGTTAGGTACTCTTATTACTTCTTTATCTAGTAATAGTAATATTAGTTCTCTTAGTTTACTACTAGGCGTTCTAGAGGGTTTTAATTTTAGAAGTCCTCTAGTTTCTTAGAGTAGTTAAGATTGTTTTCTAGTTCCTATATTTCTTCCTATAGTTATCTTTTTTTGTCTATACCTATCTATTTTACTAGGTAGTAGTTTTTGCTATTATAGAACTAGTATACTAAAATTTCTTTAACTTCTTATTCTTCTTATTCTCTATACGTGTCTACTTTATATACTAGTAGTTCTACGTTTTATAGTACTATCTTAAGTAGTACTACGTAGAAAGTTAGGTATATCTTTATTTTATTTAGTAGTTTTAATTTAAATATAACTAGCGTAACTTCTTTCTTAATTTTATATAGTCCTATCTTAACGTAGTCTAGTTTTAAGCTTAGTCTCTTACTCTTAATATTTTTCTATACTAACTATACCTTTT
>JALNQF010000620.1:0-19144 GCA_028456385.1 Ophiosphaerella korrae | reverse complement strand
TAACTATAAGTAGATAAAAGAAGTTTAGTATAAGTTAATAAGATAAGTAACTACAAGCTAATATAATAAGTTTACTATAAGCTAATATAATAAGTTAATTATAAGTTATTATAATAAGTTATCTATAAGCTAATATAATAAGTTAACTATAAGCTAATATAATAAGTAAACTTTATATTAATAAGAAAAGATAACTTTAAGTTAATAAGATAAGTAACTACGAGGTAATATAACAAGTTAACTATAAGTTAATATAACGAGTTAACTATAAGCTAATATAACAAGTAACTACAAGCTAATACGACAAGTTAACTACGAGCTAATAAGATAAGTAACTATAAGCTAATATAACAAGTTACTATAAGCTAATATAACAAGTAACTATAAGCTAACTACGAGTTAATATTTTGTCTATATTAGAGGTTAGAAACTGCACGAAGTACAGTCCTTATACCTAGTAATATTAAGAGATAATATTAAGGTATAGACCTTATACCTAGCAATATCGAGGTACAATACCTAGTAATATCGAGGTACAATACCTAGCAATATCGAGGTATAGTGCCTCTATTGCTATTAAACTTTACAACGCTGTATCTTAATAACAAGAAGAGATATAAGAAATTAAATTAAAGATTTAGAATCGCAGCGTCTTACTATACAAGATAGGTTATTAGTATTATTTTATTAAGGCTTGTACAAGGAAGATAATATTAAAGGACAATATTAAAGGATATTATAGACTATCTTAGCGGCAATACGCTAGGTATATTGTTATATCTAATATATATAGGTTCTCCTCTCCTACTTCCTTATAATCTTTCTTTATACTTTAACCCTTTTATGTTTTTTTTAATAATATATAATTATTTTTTTTTTTTACTATTTTTTACTTTATTACCTATTATTTTGTATTTTTTTTTTAAATACTTATATATAATTTATATTTTATATTCCTTTTTTTTAATAATTTTTTTAAATATATTACTATAAACTATATTTTACTCTATTTTTCCTTATTTTATTACTAATACTATCTTATATCTAATTTATTTTTAACTAATTACTTTTATAAAATCTAAGAGTAATATATATTATAAAATAACTTACTTTATAAAGCTACTTAACTTATATCTAAAACTAAATCTTCTTTTTATATAATTAATATTAATTTTTAAAATATAAGTACTAAATACCTTTTTATACTTTTATTTAATTTAAAACAAATTCTTTAACTTTTAATTTAATACTTATATTTAGATATAAATTTTATACTAAATTTAAAAAAAAAAAAAATTCTATATATAATATTTAATATAAAAACAATATAAACTCTTAAATTATTATTTAATATTAATACTATAGCCTATTAAACTTATTCTTATATTATTAGTTAAATTTCTATTTTACTTTATATTCTATACTATTTTATTTTTATAATATATTAAAAATCTCTTTTTATTTCTTATAATAAGAAATAATATATTTCTAATATATAATTTTAATTTAAGAAAAATTATTATTACTATATACTATTAAAAAAAACTTTTTCCTAAACTAACTTTATTTCTTTACTTAATCCAAATTTTATATAACTAATAATAACTTACTTTTAAAATAAATATAATTCTATCTCTAACTAAACTCCTATTAGTATTTTTTTTTTATATATAAAATAATTCTCTTAGCTTAATTATATATATATAATAAGTATTAGTAAATATATAAACTATTTATAGTACTAGATAGTTTAAAGATAAACTTACTTATATTATATATTCTAGAAATTCTTATAAATATCTCTATAATCTTATTCTCTAAACTTTTTATTTACCTAAATTCTATTTTAATTTAATTAATTATATAAAGTCTTCTCTATAGTAACTAATTAAAATACTCTATTTATAATATAAACTATATTAACTACTTTATTACTTATATATAGAATAATTCTCTAACCTAAATTGTATATATATATCTTATATAAGAAGATCTATATAGTTTTTATAGCTCTACTACCTTAACTATATATAAAAAAGCTTAGAGAATTACTTTATATATAAGTAGAAAAGAAGTTAAGAAAGCTTTCTATATAATAGGTTATTCTAGTTAGTTACTAAATTATCTTGTATAAGTAGATCTATATAGAACTTATAACTATACTACCCTAAGTTAGTAACTAATTAAAATAAACTATTATAGTAGAAGACTTTATTAACTTCTTTATTACTTATATATAGAATAATTCTATTAGCTAATTTACGTATACTTATCTTGTATAAGTAGCTAGCTTACTCTTTTTATCTTTACTAATATCTAGAATAGTATATACAATAGTATATATATTAGTAAGATATTAATAAAGATAAGTAATTGTATAGATAGATAAATATATATAATTACACTTATTGTATACTATATAGAATATACTATTCTACTAGATACCCTACTTAAAATACTAAATTATATATACTCTAGCTTTACCTAAAGATAATAATATACTAATCCTTGTTAGTAACAAATCTACTAGTTATACTATAATATTTAACGATAAGAGAACGTACACTAAAGGGTACCCTATTACTAAATAGATCTTATATTACCTCTACGTTATTAGCGTCTATTATATCCTTCTAATACTTAAGGGCTAGGACTATACTATTTACTATATTAAATATTTAACGTATAAGCTTAGGCGAATTAAAGATATATACTATAATAGCAAGCCTAATTAGAAAGCTATTTATATAGCGACCTAGTCTAAATACAAAGTTAGCTATTACTAGGATAATATCTAAGTCTAGTTTCTAATTACTACCTATATTAATTTTAATTACTATTTTAGCTATAGTATATATACTCTAGACAAAGTCTTTACTAAGGTTACGTCCTATAAAGCTAATCTCTAGACTAAGTTTAAGTTATAGAGAGAGAGAGGTAGTACTTAGATAGACTTTATTAATAGGACTATTTATACTAAGATTATTACTATATATAAATAGATTCGCCCTATAATTAGTATAAGTGCCTCTTTTATTAGCTACTAAATTATTTATCTCTATAAAGGTATTATTACTAAGATAGAAGGTAGATAGGTATAAGTAGTAATTAGTTATTATCTTTTAGAGTAAAGTCTATACTAACTCTAGTACTATATTAAAGTAATTTATATAACTATAAGCTATAACCTCTTTAAAGCGTACCCTTAAGTTAGGAATAGAGGTAACCTAAATATATTAGGGGTTTCCTAAAGTACGCCTATAAATTACTTATATTAGTAGGGTTATTATAAGCGCGCTAGTAGAGTAGCCTAAGCCTAGGTATAAGTAAGATATTTTTAAAGATCTAGGTTAAGGTTTATACTATAGTTATATATTAGAGTAGATAGGATTAATTAAATTAGAGAGAAGAGGAAAAGTTAAGAGTAGAAGTAAAAAATAATAGAAGAAGAAGAGAGTAGGAAAACTTTATATAAAAAGGTACTAGAGATAATAAAAAGAGAAAAGTAAGAGAGAGAAGTAAAAGTAAAGTAAAAGAGGAGTAAGAGTAATATCCTAAGATACTAAGAGGGGTAGAGAAAGTAGTAAGTAATAGTTAATAGATAGTATTTTAGAAAGAGCCTTTTTATTAATAGCTATTCTAGTATATAGTATTTATAAGTTATAGTAATATTATAGTTATTTATATACTTGTTTAAAAAAAGCCTTTTTATAAATAGCTATAATAATATAGAGTATTAACAAATTGTAGTAATACTGTAATTATATATATACTTATTTAAAATAAGCCTTTTTATTAGACTATAACAATATATAGTATTAAAAAGTTATAGTAGTACTATAGTTACTTATATAGTTATTTAAAGAAAGCTTTTTTATTAAACCCTATATCTATTACGATATATATATAGATTATAAGATGTCTCTACTTCTAATTATTAAGTAAATAATTATCTTAATACTCTATACTTATATATTATACTACTAGCTCTATTTAACCTAGCTACTTAAACTCTCTAATCTACCTAACTCTTTTAAAACGACTAGAGGTAAATCTAGAGGTAAGGCTAGTAGCACTAAGTCTAGTACTTAATTGTAAGAACTTTCTTATAGCTTTACCCTTAGCGCTTCTTATTTCTTACTTAATGCGCCTTTTTATATTCTAGCCTTAAGTAGTTACTAATAACTTTTCTAGTTGTTTACTTAACGCTAGTCTCGCTCTCCTAGTTAGTTATGCCTATTATCTTCTTCTCTATAAGAGTAACTACGCGTAGTATATTAGTACTAGTACTCTATCTACTTTACTACTATCCTTAAGTACTTTATAGCTAAAGTCCTTAAGTTAGCTAGTAACGCTACTTACAATAACAAGAAGACTATATTATCTTTTATTATCTTTAGTTTACTATCTACAACAATAAAGAGTTAAATAAGCTACTTAGGTACGTTACTATTACCTAAGGTAGTATTCTACTTAATATTTACTAGAATACGTTATCTATATCGTATCCTCTTATCTTATATACTAATCTATCTTTTAGACTTTACTACCTAAGAAGATAGCTAAGCCTAGTAAGGGCCTATTATATAAGCCCTAAGCGCGCTTTACTTAAGTTTTCTCTTTATATTATAGTTTCTTTATAGATCTTTTTACTTTTGTAATAATAACTAGAGTTAGCCTAGGTTTAGGTTTATAGCCCTTTATAGGGTTTATACTAGAGCTATATAGTAGCTAGTTATATTAAATAACTACTAGCTTATAAGCTAAATCGACTAATACTACTTTAGAGTTAGCTTAGGTCTAGGTTTATAGCTTTTTATAGGGTTTATACTAGAGCTATATAGTACTTAGTTATATTAGACTACTAGCTTATAAGCTAAGTCGACTAATATTACGTTAGCCTTAATATTACTACTAATATAGATAATTAGTTATAGTACTAATAGTATTAATTTAGGTATTATAGATAGCCCTCTATAGGTATTATAAAAAAGGCTTTTTTAAAATACCTATAATATATACGTTAATAACTAATAACCTATATAAAACAATAGTTATAGTACTAATAGTATTAATTTAGGTATTATAGACGGCCCTCTATAGGTATTGTAAAAAAAGCTTTTTCGAAATACTTAGTATATATAAGGTAATAACTAGTAACCTATATAAAATAATAGTTATAGTACTAATAGTATTAATTTAGGTATTATAGATAGCTCTCTATAGGTATTATAAAAAAGGCTTTTTTTTAAATACTTAGTATATACACGTTAATAACCTATAAAAGTAGCTATAGTAATTACGTACTATCTAATCTATATTATAGTTAATATTAATTCTTATAGGTAGGACGTATAATTAGTAAAAGAATATACCTATTTATAATTATATTATTAGTAGTAATTAGGATATAAATATATAGATATATTATATATAAGTAGACTATTATACTATCTAGGGTTTATCTTAGTTACTTGCTATAGTATCTTATATTAAAGTATATCCTAGACTAAGAGCCCCTAATTCGCTTATTCCTATATAAAGAGGTAAAATAACTATTTTACTATACGCACTACTAACTACTCTAAGTATCTAAAAGAGTTATTCTAAGAACTTTGCTAAGTTATTTATTAGAGTTAGGAATAGTCTAGTTAAACCTAGTGCACTTTAGTTAGTTTAGTTTAGCCTTAGAGTTAAATTCGTTAATATACTTATAGCGCTTTTGTCTACTCTAGCCTATATCTCTAGTAAGTAGAGGAGTATAGGATTCTGCGCTAGATCTACTCTTATCTCTAGTATTATTATTACTAGGCTTATCTTTATCGTTACTACTATTAATAACAATCTAACTACTCTTATACTACTTAGGTTAACTACCTCCTTTACCTTTATTAGCCCTATTAGTCTTTCTCTTAGTTTTCTATTATATACTCTACTTCTTCTCTTATTTAGCTTAGATATAGCGTTTAGTATACTTAGGTTCTTATAGTATCTTGCTATTACTAAGTACTACTTCCTTATACTTTTTACGCTAGTTATCGTTTAGCTTATCCTAGTAGAAGCTAGAAGATAGTATAGGATTCTCCTATTCGTCTACTATAATTAGTTGTACGCGCTAGATTTTAGTCTTACTAGGTTTAATTACCTTTTTTACTTAATATACTTTACGTACTTCTATCTCTTAAATATATATCTATTTTAGGTTTATAGTTACTATTAACCTATACCCTCTATATTAGTAGATTATATATAATCGCGAAAGACCTATTAAAATATATAGAGCTAACTATAGCTAAAGTAATAATATAATAAGGTTCTCCTTACTAATTTTACTATAGCTATATTACTAGCTTACTAGGGTTAACTTCCTAATAGCCTAAAGGAGTATTAGTAGATTAGGAGGTAATATTAAAAGCTCGTGTTATAATCAAGTAATAAGCTATAAATAATAAAAGATATTTTGCAACTATCTTTATATTATCGCTCGTAGTTAATAATTAAATTACTAATACTATCCTAACAATACGCGTTGTTACTACTATATACTTGTCCTAATCTATTAATCTATTACTACTAAAGATAGTAGATTATAGATTACCTTAATCTATAATCTATTAACGCTAAGAGTTTATAGATTATAGATTACCTTAGGTATCCTAATTATATGTAGTTTCCTAATTAAGTTTATATTCTTTGTAGTCGTAAGAACTTAATCCTTTAGTTATTAGGCTAATTAGTTCTATCTATAATTCTCTTGTTACTATCGTAATACTATCTCCTCTTCTAAGTAGGTCCTCGTTTATCTATCCTAGAGCTAAGGTTATTAGCCTACTTTCTTTATTAATTTCTAATTCCTTATTACTCTCTATAGTTACTTCTTTTACACGTTGTTAATATCTTCTTACTAATTACGTATTGCGTAATAGTATTAAAATATTTCCTTACTCTTATTATACTTCCTCTAAGTTAAATCTTAAGTATTCTACTTATATAGTTTCTACAAACAATAGTAGAGCTTATAAGGTGTGTATTTATATAAACGTTTATAGTTCTTGTAATATATCTAGTATCTCTCTTATAGAGTGTATATTTATTATACTTATTCTTATGTCTAGGCTTAATAATAATAGGGAGAGCTATTAACTAAGCTTAAGAGAAATTACTATCTTAAATTGTAGAGGCTAAAGCTAATTATAAGTAGATCTAAGAGCTTACGTAGAGTAAGCTAGTAGAGAATTAAGCTTGTCTCTCTTATCTTTGTAAGATAAAGGCGCTAAATAATAAGAAATTAGCTAAGTAGTTAGTAGCTCTAGAAGCTAAGCTAGACTTAGATAAAGTATTTAGTGCTACTATAGTAGGTCCTGCGTTAGGCGCTCCTATTACCTCCCTATCTAGTAATAGTAATATTAGTTCTCTTAGTTTGCTGCTAGGCGTTCTAGAAGGTTTTAATTTTAGTAGTCCTCTAGTTTCTTAAAGTAGTTAAGGTTGTCTTCTAGTTCTTATATTTCTTCCTATAGTTGTCCTTTTTCGTCTATACCTAACTATTTTACTAGGTAGTAGTTCCTACTATTATAGAACTAGTATACTAAGATTTCTTTAACTTCTTATTCTTCTTATTCTCTATATATATCTAATTTGTATACTAGTAGTTCTACGTTTTATAGTACTATCTTAAGTAGTACTACGTAGAAGGTTAGGTATATCTTTATTTTGTTTAGTAATTTTAATTTAAATATAACTAGCGTAACTTCTTTCTTAATTTTATATAGTCTTATCTTAACGTAGTCTAATTTTAGACTTAGTCTTTTACTCTTAATGTTTTTTTATACTAACTATACTTTTTCTCTCTTTCTAAATTAGAGTCTCTCTTTATATTTCTTATTATAATACTTTGCTATTTAATTATATAGGAATTCTATATCCTTTCTTAATTAATCGTGTATATCTTTAAGTCTATTAGTAAAGTTTTCTCCTCTTAGAGACTAAAATATCTCTAGTCTTAGTATTCTATATATATTAGGGTTAAATCTATAGTTTGCAAAGAAGAGTAATATTCCTATTATCTTATTCTTTGCGCTATTGTATACTAGCTGTGCTATAAGTAGTAGTTATACCTAATTATTCTAGTTGTAGTTAAGGTAGTATCTTAGGTATTATTCTACTATCTAGTTTATTCTTTCTAATTGTTTATCTATTTATAGATAGTATGTAGTAAATATTATATATTTAATTCCTAATTGTGCTATTATTATTCCCTATAGTTTTAATATAAATCTTATATCTCTATCTATAATAATTTTGTCTAGTAGTCTATATTAACTAATTACAGTTCTTAGGACTTAGTGTACTATAATTTCTATTCTACTTTTTTCTCTATATAGTCTAAAATATAAGTATTTTGTAAGCTTGTCTACTATTATTAAAATTCTATTATACTTAATTCCTAATATTAAGTCTTTTAACTTAGGTAGTTTTGTAATAAAGTCTATTATAATAACTTTCTATAGTTATTCTAGTACTTCTACTAGTTATAGCTTCCTATATAGTGCGTATCTACTATACTTATTCCTTTAACATTCTATACAATCTCGTAGTACTTCTATTACTAGTTGTCTTACTTTTAGGATATAGTAATCTTGTAATAGTCTATCTAATATTTTTTTAATACCTTAGTAACTATATACTAGTAGTTTGTAAAATTGTTATATAAATTCTCTTTAGATTTTTCTTAGAATATATATTCTTCTATAAGCTTATACTAGTCCTTCTTAGGTCTCTAGTTTTTGTATTTCTTTAGATACTTCTTGCATTGTTTTCTAAATCTATTTATCTAGCTCGCTGCTTATTCTTTTAAGTGTTGCGGCTATTTTAGGTATATTTAGGACTAAATATCCTTCTTTATTCTTAACTAAAACTATACTAGTAGCGCTTACTTCTTTTTATAAGTCTAGTCTTCTACTAAAAGCGTCTATAAATTAGTTATCTTTTCCTTTTATATATATAATTTCTATATTAAATATTAATAGGAATTCCTACTTTCTTATATATTATTATAATAGTTCTTTGTTTAGTATAAATCCTATAAGATTCCTATAGTCTATATAGACCTTTATTTAGTATTTTACTCTTTATAGGTATACTCTCTACTATTTAAATACTTTATAGATTGCTAGTATCTCTTTGTTATAGATTAAGTAGTTAAGTTCTACTATTTTTATCTATTTAGAGAAGTATTTAACTTAGTGTTCTTTTTTAGTCTTTAGGTCTTCTTGTATTAGTGCTATTCTATAGACTAAATTAGATGCGTCTGTCTTTACTATTACTAGTAGGTCTAGGTTATATATTCTAATAACTAGGTTTTCTATAAACTTCCTTTTAATCTTGTTAAATACTTTATCGTATTCCTTTATCTATTTAAATAGTATATCTTTTTTTATAAGCCTTGTTATTAGTTCTATATCTTTAGACTATCCTACTATTAGTTTTCTACAAAAGTTAGCTAGGCTATAGAATTGTTATACTTCCTTTAGGTTCTTAGGTATTAGCTATTTATTAATTAATCTGATTTTTTCTAGATTAATCTTAATTTTTCCTAGTTTAATAATAAATCTAAGGAAGTTTATTTCCTTTATATAGAATTTATATTTTCTTATTTTAAGAAATAGTTTATTTTCTACTAGTTTTTCTAACACTTTGTGCACGTGTTGTACGTATTCTTTCTCTATTTCTAAGAATATAAGGATATTGTCTAGGTATGCAAATATAAATATATCTAAGTACTCTCTTAGTACTATGTTTATTCTTTCTTAGAAGGCTACTAGTGCGTTTGTTAAGCTAAAGGGTACAACTAGGTATTTATATAGTCTATATTGTGTTCTAAACGCTATTTTCTACTTATTACCTTCTTTAATTCTAATCTAGTAGTAGGCGTTCTAGATGTCTAGTTTTATAAAGATTCTTACTTTTCGTAGTTTATCTTGTATTACGTCTATTTGTAGTAAGGGGTATTAGTTCTTGCTTATAATTACGTTAGTCTTTCTAAAGTCTACGCAAGGTCTTTTTTTACTTATTCCTTTTTTATCTACGAATATAAGTCTATATACTACTAAGGACTTAGATTCTTATATTTATCCTTTCTTTAGTGCGTTTTCGATAAACGTTTATTTAATCTTAGATTCTTTTTCTATTTTTCTATAAACTAGGCTCTATCTTACGTCTTTATCTTCCTTTAGATCTATCGCTAAGTCCTATAGCTAATGTTCTAGAAGGTAGTCTTTAGGTTCTATAAGTAGTTTTTCCTATTTCTTGTATTCTTCTAGGAATTCTCTCTTGCTAGTGTTTATATTAGCTTTTAACGTGTCTATTCTATAGTAGTTAATTTTTCTTATTCTCTAATTAATATATAGGTTAGTTATTTATAACTATAGTATTCCTAGTATTATATCTTGTTTGTTATTAATTGTTGTTATATCTATAACTATATTCTTAATTATTATTCCTTCTAGTTCTAGTGTAGAGGGAACTGTTTCAAACCTAATAGGTTCTTAGAATAGTTTTCTTTTAATCGTGCTTAGTTATTAAGGATATTTCTTTGTTGCGTACTATATTCCTTATATTTCTACAAACTTCTTTAATATAAAGTTTCTTGTAGCTCTACTATTAATTATTAATCGTACTTTCTTTCTTTAATAAGTGCCTGTCTTTGTAATATATAGGCCTCTTATACCTTCTAACCTTTCTTGTTTAGGCATTTTTATAAATTATCTATCTTCCTAAGGCTATAGTCTTATCTTAAGTTTGTATTCTTTGTGTTTTAGATATTTATCGTGCTTGTATTTATACTATAGTCCTCCTTAGACGTATTTCTTAGGTAGTTTTAGTCCTAGCCTTATTACTACGTAACCTTCTTTAGGTATTATTTCCTATCCTTAGATGTCTTCTACTAGAATTACTCTTGTATAGTTGTAGCCTCTTCTTCTTATAAGCTATACTTTGTTATTTACTTTAGGGTTTCTATATGTTATATAATTCTTCTCTAGGTATAATATCTATAACGCTTTAAAGTGTACTAGGTGCTTTAGGTCTATTATTTTGTTATCCCCTTCCTAGTATTTATCTTTACTAAGTATCTCTATTATTAGGATATAGTACGCTACTAGTATTCTTAGTGTATAGGCTTTGTTAATCTATCGCGTCTTTCTTATAAGGTATTACTATTCTTTTTATATAGGCATCCTTCTTACTATAACTATATATTACTTTATCTATTCTTAAAATAGTATAAACTTTATTTCTTTAGGATTGCGTTCTTTCTAGTCTTTGTATGCTTCCTCTATACTTATAACTAGTAAGTATTTCTAAATAAATCTCTATTCTTTGTTTTGTTCTTCCTCTTCTATTGTTATATAGCTATCGTAGCTATATATATCTAGCTAGGTATACTCTATATCTCTTATACTAGCTTGTTTTTTACTTTCTTGTAGTCCTTTAGAAGAAGTTATAGTAGTCTCTTTATTTAGTGCTAGTCCTTTAGCCTAGATTAATAGGGTCTAGGGTTTTTCCTTTTCTAAGTCTTCTATTAGTAGGTCTATTACATACGCTGTTTCTTCTAGCTATACTTTTATTCTTTCTTTTATTGCTACTACTCTATTTATTTATTATAGGAAGTATCTTACTCTTTACTTACTAGAAAGATGTATTTAGTAGTCGTCTCTATAATAAAAGGTCTAATAGAGTATTACGTGTTATATTTCTATACTCTTAGCTACTTTCTCCTAAGGCTTAGCCTGTACTTGTAGTACTTCTTTCTTTTTCTTAGTTGTTTTTAACTAAGTTTCCTTATCTTTCTTGTAGTCCTTATTTCTATAGTCTTTTGTATAGTATCCTAGTTTTCTATATTTATAATATACTATATCTTTTTTCTTCTAGGATTAGTAGTCTTTTGCGTAGTATCCTTTTTTACTATAGTTAAAGTACGTAAAGTCTTTATTCTTCTTTTTCTTTCTATCCTTATTTATGTCTAGGATTATAAGGTCTCTAGTATCCTAGTTTCTTATTTAGTTACTATACTTATTCTTTTTCTATTCTCGAAGGTTGTTATTAATTTAGGTTACCTACTATTTTAGGGCTTCTAGTGTCCTAGGTTTCTCTATATATATTATTTTGTATCGAATTTTTGTATTTAGTCCTTGTTTAAATCGTAATATAAGGGCTAATTTGTTCTATTCTGTGTTTTAGCTTAGTTATTTAAATTGTAATACGTATTCTAGAATACTTTTACTTTGTGTAAGCTTCTTAAGTTTCTCTTTAGCTTGTCGTGTAATATCTATATCTCTAAATACTACTCTTATTTGTTTAGTAAAGTATTTATAGCTTCTAAAAATAGCTCTAGTTTTATCTTTCTAGGTTATTAGAGAGTGTGTCGTGTAGTCTATCTAGTAAGGCTTGTACTATCTTATTACGTCTTCTTCGAGGTGTAGTCTAATATATATTACTTTCTTTTCTTCTATATTAAAGTGTAGTACTTGTATATCTATCTAGAGTTGTACTAACGCTATAAAAGGTCTTAATTTTGCCCTTATTCTATTAAACTTCTTAAGAATAGGTATCTTAGGTAGTTTCTTTGTTACACTTATTTCTAGTTACTAGGTAATTAGTTCTATCTAGTTCTAGCCTTTAATAATAGCTTTAATTTGTGCTTTATTCTATTTTAAGTAATCTTGTAGTTCCTTGTTCTACGTTTCTAATACTTTAATTACTATCTTTATATCTTCTTTATCGTTAATTAGTTTGTTTATACAATCCTTAATTATTTCCTATATAGTGCTATCTAACTTATAACTACTACTAGAGGCTTTGTTTTTTAAACTTTCTACTATCGTGTTAGCTAGACTATACGCTACTTACGCTTCGCTCCTTGCAATAACTAAATTAGTAAGGTATTACTAGCTTACTAGAGTTAACTTCCTAATAGCCTAAAGGAGTGTTAGTAGATTAGGAGGTAATATTAAAAGCTCGTGTTATAATTAAGCAATAAGCTATAAATAATAAAAGATATTTCGCAACTATTTTTATATTATCGCTCGTAGTTAATAATTAAATTACTAATACTATCCTAACAATACGCGTTGTTACTACTATATACTTGTCCTAATCTATTAATCTATTACTACTAAGGATAGTAGATTATAGATTACCTTAATCTATAATCTATTATCGCTAAGAGTCTATAGATTATAGATTACCTTAGGTTTCCTAATTATGTGTAGTTTCCTAATTAAGTTTGTATTCTTTGTAGTTATAAGAACTTAATCCTTTAGTTATTAGGCTAATTAGTTCTATCTATAATTCTCTTGTTACTATTATAACAAGCTAATTATCTCCTTTATAATACGCGTACTATTATAGGTATAAATATAGAACAAGTTACTCTTACTCTTAGGGAGACAACTATAGAAGTAGCTACCTAATACATCTTCTTTGTTAGGGTGTTTCGTTTCTATTAAATTAATCTCCTCTTAGTTTATATTACTAGTGTCTTAGGTAAAGAGCTTACCCCTTATATTTATAGCTCTAAGACTAACTACCTTATTAATTATAGAACTATAAATAGTTAGTATATATAGAATAGTATAGTAATATAACTATTTATAAAGGTTGCTTTTATATATAAGCTTTTTAAAAAAGTCTTTTTTAAAACACCTATATAAATACTATAAGAAAAGCTTCTTTATAAAGCTTATATATATAAGTATTATAAAAAAGCTTTTTTAAAAAGCTTATATAAATATTATAAAAAAGCCTTTTTTTAAAAAGCCTATATAAACCTTATAAAAAGGCTTCTTTATAAGGTTTATACGTATAGGCGTTTTAAAAAAGCCTTTTTTAAAACTAATATTTCTTAGATTAGTACTTACTTTATAAAGCGTTTGTCTATAGTATATATAATAATAAGTAAATATACTATGTAATAATTTTCTAAACTAAGGTAATAGGTTTAACTAATTACTTAATTCTCTAAATCTAATATATCTAGCACTTTAAATAAGACTATTATATAATAGTCTACTTAGAAGTTTATACTAATACTAGTAACAAGTATAGAGGCTAGTAGTATCTAAATTAGTAATCTTTTAGTGTTAAAATTATTTCGCCTTTTAGTACGCTAGTTAGCCCTTATACTTAAAACTATAATACCTAATTACTCTTCTAAGAATATTAATATAAGAAACTTATATATATATTTAAGTATAATTAGCTATTTAAACTATATAATAACCTTTTCGTCTTAAAGAAGAATATACTTTATTAATAGTACTAATATTATATATAGCTTAGAGGAGTAGCGTAAAAATAGATTACGAATTTCTCTATCTAAGACTACACTTAGATCTAAAACATTAGTAGAGCTATACTTACGAAAGGGCTTAGAGTTAAGTAAAGCTATATACGTATTACTATTAATAATTTAAGATAATAACTATCTAGTTCGCTTTAAGTTTAGTCTAATCTCTAGTATACCTTTAAAGATTTTACTATACTTATAATACTAAGAGAAGAAGTTCTTTTTATTAGTTTAGTTAGGTTTATTAGGTTAGACTTTATTATTATTCTTATTACTTTTCTTACTTTTATAGCCTCTTTTACCTTTCTTAGGTATACTATCTTTCTTAGGCGTACAATTTTTTTTAGGCGTACTATCTTTTTTAGGCGTATTATCTTTTTTAGGTATACTACCTCCTCTATATATACTACCTCTCTTAGTTTTACTAATCCCTTTAGATATAGTATCTTTATTAGATATAGTATCTTCTCTAGATATAGTATCTTCTTTAGGTAAGTTAGGTTTTAGAGGTTTAACGTAATATAGGTTAAGGAAATAAAGATAAGTAAGAGGTAAGAAGAAAGAGAATATATCTATAGCGCGATTAGCACGTAGATTTAGTTTAAAGCTACTATTATCCTTATCTACTTTTGTTATAAGTTACTTAGACTATTACTTATACCTATTATTATACTCGCGTTAGGTAGTAGGTAAAAATATTATTTCTATCTTTAAATAGACTAGGTCTACTATATCTTACGTAATAGTATTCTTAGGATTACTAATTAGATAAGACGAGTTATAATTACGTTATAGGATCTAGTCTTTAAGTATTTCTCTAGCCTATATAGCCTATTTAAAGCTCTCTTAGTTTTATTCCTCTCTTATCCTAGTAGTATAGATTAGATCTATAATATAGGTATTAAAGTATACGCGCGTATAGTAAAATTATTATACTAGATAGTCTTTTAAAAGTAAGAATAGATTACTCTTAGTTATAAATTCGTCGCTATTATTATAGGATATTATACGCGCTAACTACTTAAAGTAACCTATAGCCTCTTCTTCTAAATAGAGATACAAAATAATACCTAGTAGTAAATAGTAGTCTTATAGACTCTTAGTTATAGGACTCCTACTAAATAAAACCTTATAACTACTAAATTACTTAATAACCTATTAATAGGTATTATTATTATAAAGTTTAATCTAGAGTTTATCTAGATATATTATATTAAGGTTAAAAAACTTAGCTTTCTACTAATATAGATAACACTTTAGAAATATTAACAAGTAAGCTAGAACTTTTAGACCCTTTGTAGTTAAATTTTTTTTTATAGTATTAAGTCTATTCTAAGACGCTATAGTATTATAGAGTACTATAATAATAGTTTTTAAATTCTTATTATTAGCTATATTATAGAGTAAGTTACTCTCTTTAATTATATACTAGATATATATTTCCTTATAGCTATCTACTATACCTAAGTTTATATAAATAATAACTACTCTAGTATAATTAAGTGTAAACCTCTTAACTTATTCTACTATCTTAGCTACTAGTAAAGGTAAAGTAATAACTATATTAGGAGTGCAAAATATAGCCTTTTTTTAGTTAAGTAGTATCTAATACTTACGTTCGCGAGCTAGAGAATTCTATATACTAGTTAGTACTCTTGTTTAAATTGTATTATTAGTGTATATATATAGGCGTTTAAAAAAAGGTTTTTTTAAAACGCCTATATAAATATTATATAAAAATCTCTTTAGTAAAGCTTATAGAGACGTTATAAAAAAGGCTTTTTTAAAATATCTATATAGGCGTTATAAAAAAGCTTTTTTTTAAAGGCCTATATAGGTATTTTAAAAAAGCTTTTTTTTAAAGGTATAGTATAACTTACTAAGTATATATAACTAGTATAAGTAATAGTTTTACTTAGTCTAACGCTATTAGTAATTAGATAGCCTTTAGTAAGCCCTACCTTGAATTTTTCGTTAATATTAGCTATAGTAATTACTTACTACTACTTAAGAGTAAACTATTAGCTCTAGTAGAGTATACGTAGGAATTTTAAGTTAGTAATACTATAGTATACTATTATATCCTTTAAATTATCTTACTAGAATTTAGGTCTACTTGTTAGTATAGATATAGCCTTACTAGCGTTAAGATAGCTCTATAGAACCTAAAGTAAGTTAAGATTTTCTATATTTTTATCCCTGTATATAGTCTTATATCTAGCTACTTAACTATAGGTTTGTAGAGCTCTATTTGCCTACTTAGCTTATAGCCTCTAAGCTATTTTATTTTTTTCCTTAGCTACTACTAGATGCTTACTAAATTTACTTCTCTTCTTCTTCTTACCTACTACTATAATATCTAGTTGCTAAAGTATATCTATACTAGTTTCTAAAGTATTAGTAATAGACTCTACTACCTTTAGAATTAGTTCTATAACTTTTTTAATAGTTTTATTAATATCTACGTATTTAAACTTATTAAAGTATCGCGTTAAATACTCTAGTAAGTAGACTAAAATTTATCTAAACTATTTAGCTTATATACTATCTCTTTTAAGATCTCTAAAGAGCCTTTATAGTATAGCCTTATTATCCTAAAGGCTTATTAGTAAGGTAGTATAAAGCTTAATAGTTAGGTTTAGTAAGTTAACTAGCTTATTAGTTTCTATATTTTAAATTAAACCTTCTAGAGGTAGATTTCTATTCCTAGTTAGAGGTAGATTTAGAATATTATTACTTTCCTTATTGTTACTTTCTTTATTATTAGAAGATACACTTAGCGTTTTCTCTAGGTTCGTACTATCTCTAGAGTTTACTTTAGTAACGTCCCTAGTAATCTCTACTTGCGCCTAGAATATCTTATCTTTATAATAGGACTCTTAGGCTTCGAAGTATATATCTTATTTAATCTAGTTAGTTTTACCTTATTCGATTCGTTTATTAATAGCCTTGCGGGTACTAAGACCTATCTACTACAACCTATACCCTAGTGCCTATTTAAGCTTATTAGTGCGTTTATACTAAATATAATTAAATATACCTTCTTAGATAAGTTCTTTTATATATTCTAAACTATAGTAGATAGTATAGTAGTTTTTATCCTAGGTTTTTTTATCTTTTAAGCGAGGGCGCTAAAATATTACTGACTATCTACTAAACTTATTGTATAGAGCTTTTACCCCTATACCTTAGTTTTTAGCCTAGTAGCTAGGAAAGCGTTCTAGGAAGTCTTCTATCTACTTAGCTAAAGACAAGTCGTAGAGTAGAATATTAATATCTTAAACTAGAACGTAAATAACCTTTGCAAATTTTTTTTTATATCGCTAAGTATTAAGTTTAGTAGTAGTAATAGAAAATATTAGCTTAATATACTTAGCTTCTAGGAACCTATTATAGTAAACTAGTGCTGTAAGTCTAATCTTAGTATATAAGGTATTTTCTCCTTTATCTTTAGACTTAGAATATTTATCTTTATTATAATAGTCCTTACTATTTATTCTACTATTAGGCGCTAACTACTACTTTAGGTAGGCTATTAGAGTTAAGTAATTAATACTAAAAATACCTTTATTTAGTTCTATTTTGTTAGAAAACGTCTATATATTATATTGCGTAAGAAAGGGATCTAAAGTAGCTTACTAGTAGTAGTATCTTATAGAGCTATATAACCTTTATAGGTATATAGTATTAAATTAGCTATAATTAACTATTTATATCTTTCTAACTATAACTAGTACGTAGTTAGAGTAAGTACGCTTTATAGTTGTTGTAGAAAAGCCTTTTTTTAGAGTATTTAGAATTAATTATAGTAGTTATTTAGTCTACTAGCTAATAGAAGCTCTAAG
The DNA here is from genome assembly GCA_028456385.1 of Ophiosphaerella korrae. Taxonomy (NCBI): domain Eukaryota; kingdom Fungi; phylum Ascomycota; class Dothideomycetes; order Pleosporales; family Phaeosphaeriaceae; genus Ophiosphaerella; species Ophiosphaerella korrae. The sequence continues at coordinate 955 of JALNQF010000620.1, read as the reverse complement.
CTAGGTAAACTTAATAGGTTAAGAGAGTAAGAGAGGTATAAGAGTAGAGGAGTAGGGAGGTATCCTTTATATAGTTTAAAAAGGTACTAGCGACTAGCGCTAAGTAATACTAAGTAAGGTAAAAGAAAGTTTACGTAAGTAAGGTAAGTAAAAGTAAGTAAAAGTAAGTTCCTATAAGTAAAGTAAGTAAAAGTAGGTAAAAGTAAGTTTATATAAGTAAGAGAGTTTATATAAGAAGTAAAAGTAAGAGAAGAGAAATTTTACGTAATAGTATTATTATTTCCTTAGAATAATTAAGTATTGTATTAGAATATAGTAAGATATTAGTTATTATAAATATATATATCTTAGTTTAAGGTACCTAAGTTTCTACGCTAATAAAAAACCTCTTTTTATAAATTAGTATATATAGCCTAGAATAAAGTACTATATTAAGCTATTATTATATATAAAGTAAATTTATTTATACTTAATATATAGTACTAAAATAAGATATTCTATATTTTATTCTACTAGGGTATACTTATATACAATTAAGATAATAGTAAGATACTACTATAGCTATTACAAAAAAGGCTTTTTTAAAATAGCTATAGTAACTAATATATATACTATAGAATATAGTACTCTAGTATAGCTGTTATAAAAAATACTTTTTTAAAATAGCTATAATAACTAATATATATTATAGATTAAGGTACTCTAGCCTAGCTTTTATAATAAAGGCTTTTTTAAAACAGCTATAATAACTAATATATATTATAGATTAAGGTACTCTAGTATAGCCTTTATAAAAAAAGCTTTTTTAAAATAGCTATAGTAACTATTATATATACTATAGAATATAGTACTCTAGTATAGCTATTATAAAAAAGGCTTTTTTTAAAATAGCTATAATAACTAATATATATTATAGATTAAAGTACTCTAGTATAGCCTTTATAAAAAAGGCTTT
>JALNQF010000062.1:0-212719 GCA_028456385.1 Ophiosphaerella korrae | reverse complement strand
AAAAAAAACCACCCCTCAGCAACCCCCCCCACCCCCCCGTCCATATACCCATAAACATCCAAAACCCCCCCCCCCCCCCTCTCACCCCGCCACCACAACCCGCACCCCAACACAAACCTACCTACCCCTCCCCCACCAACCACAACCAACACAACTCTCCCGCCCCACCACCACCACCGACCTACCCAAAACAGCAACTCCCAGCACCACCCATCGATTTACTCGCTAGTAATATGCAGCAAAAAGGGGCTGCTGGTCCGCCGCCTCCCCCAAGTACCTAGACGGGGAACGGGGCCCAGGCTAGCGGCGGGAGCGAAATGGGAATCGGCTGTTTCAGGATCGGGGGGGGGGGAAACGAAAAAGTTAATCGTGTGTGTGTGTTTGCTTGGCAAACCAGTGTTGAGGGATTTTGCGAGAGGAAACGGGGCTTGTTTGCGTGTGGTGGGTTTGCGTAATGGGGGAACGGGTGGTTGGTGTATATATAGATTGGTGGATTATGTGGGGAAAGGGCTGAGATTATTATAGAATCAATATTGCGTACAAGTTTAGGATATTAGTAGTATTGTATGCGTTGCACAGCTTTGAGCAGTTAGTTTCTTTTTTACTTTTTTTTTTGCTATCTGGATTCGAAAGTTTCCTTCGAATACTTGTGTTGATTGTTTGCTATCTTTGTCTTTCCATCTCCCTTGTCGTTCGGACACTGTCCGCTCGGCCCCCCCCCCCCCCTCCCTGCCTCCTCCTAATAACATTATAAAACGCCCGAAAAAGTTTCTGGCGTGGAGCATTCATCATGCCGCACATAAATCGCAGCGCCCACCAACACAAGAAAGAGAAAATATAAATGCATTATAGCGAGAGGAAACAGCAGAAGAGAGATGGAGCGCCCGGCAACTCCATCATTGTCCTCCCCTAATCAAGACCAACAAAATGCATTGAAGAGAAAGGTCGCAAAATATGCTTTGTACAGGCGATGCAGGGCCAAAAACAAAATGCCGTGATATACAAGGGCGCCGCATATGTTGGAAGAAAAAAACTCGGAAGTTGATACCGACAAGGTAAACCAACTTGGTCAAATAGAACATGGTGTTGCCGAATGACTCGGATGCGATCTCCGGGGAGAGTGTGGTGAATTGTCGACCGGCCGAGTGAAGGGCGGGCACCGATGGCGGTAAATAAAGCTTAGATAAAAGCGCCTCATAAACGCCAATGCAAATGCATCCTGTGTGGCTCCAAGGTAAGGAAACGTCTAAGATTACGTGTTTATTTTTGCGGTGATACGCTTTACGTGCGATAAGTGGGTATTGTCGTTTTGCCGTGGCCACATTAGGTAGTAGTCAACAGAGGAAACAGGTCCCGGAACGTGAACCAGCAAGTTCCGTTGCAATAGATGTACTGAAAGTGGAAAGAAAAACACCAAAGAAGCTCATTCCTTGCAGCCATGCATGAACGAGTTCTTTGGCCAGTCATAGCCAGTTCCTTTCCTGTCGAGGGTGTCAGCTGTGCCCGAGAAAGACCTCGAGGGTTGTGTACTTACCAGTCAGTAAAGTTGGGGTTCGCATATGCTCCTGGGTGCTTCGTGATATAGTCTGTTGTAGGATATCCTGGTGGATCGCAGGTCATGAAATCGTCTGGGTTTTCATGGTCTGCGTCTTGGTAGATGCGGATGTAGTCGATACGCATGATCGCAGGGAGGTCCTTGTGAATTTGCTCGATATCGATAGCAGCGAAACTGTTCGACATACCGGAATTGGCAATGATGGTCATTGGCTCTTCTGGAATAATTCGTGTGCCAATGTTGCCATTTGGTCGGGTCGATGGAGCCTGCATGGTCCAGGTTTTGTCTGCGCCCACATACCAAGTGATGAAGCCATCCTTACCGGGTTTGTATTCGAAAGCGTATGTCTGATATTGCTTGCCGCTATACCAGTCATTGTTCAGATTGGTAAGTCCCGAGATAGCCTGCTGGAAAGGCCCTCCCTTGTACGCATTCATCATGGTGATGGATTTATCATACACTTCGATATACTCTGGGGCAGCGTTAGTAGAAGAAATGCGATAGACCACCTGGGTCAACTCACCATAATCTGGCTGGTACCACGTGTCAAAGGGCGCTGCCTGGAAAGACTGTGAGACTACACCAACAGCGTTGGTGTTACCGGGACCTATGAAGTGAACTGAGCCTTCTAGAGCATCGATTTCCGGAGCGCTTCGAGATGTGCCGGGGTTGGGATGATCCTCGCCTTTGCAGGTGCAAGCAGGGAGCTTCATCCCTGGCAAGTAACTGAGGCCATCGTATGAGCTTTGGTTTGGAGTAATACCCACGTCGCACTTGTCGTGGTAGCTGTAAGGCCAAAGACCTTCGGTGGATCCAAGGTAGCCGGGGCGGGCGAGGTTGCCCATTGTCCAGAAACCGGGCCAGAAACCACTCACGTCACCTCGGCCAGGCAATGAGATACTGGCCTCCAGATGTCCGCCCTTGTAGCACAGCTTATTCCACGACTGGACCATACCTGATCGGTACTTGAGGCCGTGGTTCTCGAACAAATCGAATTTGAAGTTCAAAGTACCATTTTCGGTGTATGCGGCGTCAGGATCATACCACTGTAAAATAAAGAAAAAAAAAAAAAGTGTCAGAGTTGCTCGCGTGATCAAAATATTGGGCGACTTACCTCTAAATCTTGTGTAGCACCATACCAAATATCGACAGCTTGAAAGAAGGGGTCGTCTCCGTCGTAGAAAGTACGGCCGTCCTTGTTGAACTCGTCAGAGAAGACAAGGTTCTGCTTCTTTCCGTCGTACGAAGTTCGTGTCATGGCGCTTTGTGGGGTGTCTGGGTCAATGAGGCCTTTGCGCAGATTTTGCAGCAGCGGTTCGTTCTCTTTGCCCTTGATGCAAAGCGGGTTATTGGTGCATGGCCCTACCTCTGGCTTGGTCATTTTATCGACGAATGTGCTGCAAGAGAGGGTTAGTAATCTACGATTGCGACACAGTTTGTTTTTGGGGCGAACGTACAGGATGGGATATCCGATGAAGAGCATCAAAATGCCGAGGGTCAGAAAAGCAAGACCGCCAACGTTGACTATTCCTCGTTTTGTGAAGATGTCACAATCGCGCTTTTCCTTGTCGTTGGGATCGGGGTTGTGCAGATAGTCGTCTTTTTCGACATCCTCAGGGAACAGTAATAGGCCTGCAGAAGGGTGGATGTTGAACTTTTCTGAAACGGTCTGTGTGTTGAGATCGTCCTCGCTGCCTGCTCTCGACGGTGCCCTTGAGTCGTCGAAAGGCGAGGCAAAAGGTGATCGTAAGTCTGTCGCGTCCGAACTCCAACTTGTTCGCCGCGAGGACATGGCGGAGGGCGATCTGATGGGAGACTCATCGCGATACGGGCGCGTCTTGAGCTTCTTTGGAGGGAGCAGGAGCTCGGCCGACTCAGCAATACCGGCATTTGCGTATAACGAGGGTGGTGAGCGCAGGCCGGGACTTTGGACAGCCGTGTTGATGCGGCTGGGCTGTGTCAAAGAGCGTGCAGTGGTAGGCCGTGCGCTGGGAGGCGAGTTGTCGTCAGTACGGGCTTCTTGGGTACCAGAGTTGAGGCGGATGTGTGGAGGGCCATTCCCTCTTGGGGATTGGGGCATGAGCGACATGGCGGCGGCGGCGGGCGAGCGAATGTATAGAGTGAGTGTAGTAACAGATGCAATCTGCTAAGGGTAGGCCAGTGTGTGTGTGTGTGTGTGTGTGTGTGTGTGTGTGTGTGTGTGTGTGTGTTTGGTAAACGAGTGTTGAGGTGTGCTGCGGCACGCCAATGGGCGAATTCCAGGAAAGGGAGCGACGGTGGGTTGACTTGGCAATGCGGAATTCACGACCAGACACGACGCCCTGGAGGAAAGGGGACAGGCGGCGGGAGGAAGACTGCTCAGGGTCGCAGCAACGAGAGCGGCGAAGCAGAAGCAAGCGAGGAGAGTGGAAGAAAAAGAAGAGAGCGTGGTTCCACGTTCACAGGAGAGTCGAGGCTTGGTTGCTCCTGGCCCAGACAGAGACGGGGGCGCGCGTCCAGGGTCGGCAGGCTGGCCAGGAACATGTGCTGCGCAGGGGCCTTGGCACTTTCAACGTGCGCCCAGGGAGGAAGCCTCAACGGGGGATGGCTGATTGCGACGCAATGCAATGCACGAGGAGGCAGAATGAGTGGGTGGACGTGTGAGGGGCGATAAGATTGTCGGCGGAAATGCAATGATGGTGATGAGAGCGTGGACGGTGGATGTGGATGCGGATGTGGATGGTGTGGATGGGGGGTGCAGATGCAAATGACGGACGGTGACGAGCGTGGAAAGCTGGAAGAGGTCCCCGGCAGGCCATGCTCTCAGGGCGAACATGTCGAGGCGCCATCAAGGCACGCAGCCAATCGCGCGGCGGCGAGGCGCTTGCATGCGGCGGCCTTGGGGCTGCAGCCATGCGGGACGGGCTTGCCAAAATTACTCGTGCCAAATAGCGCCAACGGCTGTAGCCCACTCAACAGGAGACGTCCTCTCATGCGCCCCTGGATCCAACCCATCAGCGTGCGGCGCCGTCGCGGCTCTGCACGCTTGACAACTTGTTTGCCAGAAACATTGGCAGCCTTGATCTTGGCCCAGACGCGCTTCTGTGGTACGCTGCTACGCCCCGTGTGCTCGCTAGAGATTGAGATGGGCACGGGAGCCATCCAGATTACGCGTCGCACCACATATAATCAATCTGCTTGCCCAGCCCGTCGACCGCCTCCCTTACCGCCTGTGCGCCGGGCTTGGCCAGGCGTGTTTATCGATATCTCCAAACAAGTCATCCTCCTAGTGTCTATCGTTGCTTAGTTATTCCTTTGCCACTGCGTCTGGCCGGCCAGCCCACCGCATCCTCGTGCTCCTGCTGCCGGCTAGTGAGCTGCCGTATCGCGGGCAGATCCGCCGTTGCGACAACACGCAGGATCCTCGAGCGAGTCTGCCTTCTCTCGCTGCTGCGAGTGCCCCCGTCGCGTTGGCCGTTGTAGATGCTGGCCGCCTGAACCACGATGCCCACCTGGGAGCCTCTGCATTGCTGTAGATAGCGCGCACATTCAATGCAGCAGAGCTCATCCTGTTGTGGCTGCGCCTCCTCGCCGTGATCGCCCAGGCATCGTACGAAACAGCCGAAATTGAGGCGTGCCTACGGCCTGTCCCCGTGCCGCGGCCGCACCGTGATTGGGCGCCGGACTGGCCCAAGCCAGCCAATAAGCCTGAGTCTCCGCCTGTGTAGGGCTGAGCTGCGTAAAGGCCAGCTGGAGGTGTTAGGTTATCGATTAGATAGAAGCTGGGCCTGCTCGCGCGCGACCGACCCGATAGCTGCTACTGCGAGTGAGCCGTGTTGTGCCTTCGGCGAAAATGCGCACTTATGAAAGCCAATGACCTCATGTAAACAAGCCTGTTGCAGCTTCAGGACAAGCCTAGGTTGCATAAAAAGCCGTCTAAAATGTTGGAATAGCAACGCGCTTAGCTGCAACGGTGCTGCAACGAGCACCCTCCATGGAGATGGTCTGCATGGGAATTCAAATGCCGTCGTCATTTTCTGTGAGACAGCCGATTATCAGCCATGTTGATATAGCCATCTACATGTTTCCATCCTCATCTACCTCGTTTCGTGCAAACACCTCACGACTCGACACTCAATGCCTTCAGTCCCACAACTCTGCCCTCCTTCTCGTCCACCGTAACAACATAGAACTCGGCTCTCGTCCCGTCAATCTCCACCTTGAACACCTTGGCCTCACCACTCCCCGCCTGTTTCACCGCTTCCAAAACCTTCTTATACCGGCTCTCAAAGCCCCTCTGCGTGACCTCCTCAACATGCTTGTCGCCGCCAATAAGTTTCTTGAGATCGCCTGCGAAGCTATTAGCTATGCCCTTGTACTGCGCCAGGCGTGTACATGAGCTTCGTACCAGCCGATATCGAGCTCCCATTAAACTTCAATGCTACGGGCTCAAACGGCTCATCGGCATCGCTGACGTAGTACTCTTCCACCTGTTCTAGCACTTTGGGCACTGCTGTGTCTACGCTCTTTGTGCCATAGTTCTTCTTGCTCAAAGCCGACTGTTGTTGTACTGAGCCTGTGTCCTGGTTCGCTTTGTCTAGAAAGGACGCATAGTCTGCATCAGAGGACATTGTGCGTATCGTGAATATCACTTGTCGAGGATGCGGTATGAATGCTGGGTGGCGATAGAGGTGGGAGGTTGTGGGATGTGAAGGTTGGTAGGAAACAGGGGTGCGTTTGTGGTATGCGTATTTGAGTGTGCTGACAGTGCCTGATCGTGAAAGATTTCTTGGAGTTGATACTCGCCGTAAGACGCGTGATGATGGTGGTAGTAGTTGGTGCATGGCTTCAAGCTGGCGATGACGCAACTATCAAGCTGCAGGCGCGGGCGTTGTTCCAAAACCTATTGAGGGTTAACGATTGGCTAGGGCTGAAATGGCCCCTGCGCTTCCCAGCGGCAAAATTCTTCTGAGGCTGCCGTCTGCATGCAAAGACCTCGAATCAACTTGGACGGCATGTCACTCAGATGAATCCAACATTCGAAAGATAGCAGAAAGAGAAAACTTTAGAATCCAAGATATCCAGCGAGGTGAATTAAAGAAAGTCGATGGAATCTCACCAACGGCCAAATTACTCAGATGTCGCGCAGAACGGAACCTGTCAGCGGGATTTGTGGTATGCGTGTTTGAGTGTGCTGACAATGCTTGATCGTGAAAGATTTGTTGGAGTTGATACTCGCCGTAAGACGCGTGATGATGGTAGTAGTAGTTAGTTCATGGTTGGTGCATGGTTTCGAGCTGGCGATGACGCAATTGTCAAGCTGCAGGCGCAGGGCAGCTGTGATGTCCGCCAGACATTTCAGCCCCACCTTCGAGTTCCATACCCTATCAGAACCCCCAACATCATCCTATCCACTGTTCCACGCCTCGAATCAACCGGCGAATCGACTGTGGCCTCTATAGCCTACAAAACTAAGGCTTACAATCAACGACAAACCAGGTAAAACATTTCAAAAAGCTTGAGATTGTCATGTGACACTCGTTGCTAAACTATGGGTTGTTCACTCCACAATGCTCATGCCCTGTCAGCACATACTGTTGCACAATCTGTTATCGACTTCTCATTGTGGTATATAATGCTTCAACTCCAACATAGAACGAGCTCGTGACCCTTCACGAGCGTTCTAATGTACTCCAGCTCACCACTAATCAAACAACGCCAATCATCGCAAAAGGCAAATATGATATATATACATAGGCGACGACCACACCGCTGCCAGACAAAGTGGCCGCACGGCGTCTACGGGAACATCGCTTTCTCATTCCCCAAATATTGCTTTCTCCGAGCTGAAGTTTCTTTCTTAGCTGAATTTGAAGACATAGCACAAACGAGATTATATACTAAGAAATCCAATAGTATACCTAGTGCCAAGCACCATGGTATATTGGTCAATATTATCGTGTCCATACTCGATTGCTCAATGCTGCCAATGGCAACTGCAAGCACAGCACATCCAATGAGGACTGCGTTTCGAAATCTATGCCTAGGATGGGTCTCGTAGTATGCGACGGCAGTCAAAGCCATGATCAGCCAACTCACCAGTAGGGTGGTTGGAGAGGGTCGTAGTATCATCTCGGGTAGTTGGAAGTGTGGAGATAGTGAGCTTTTCTTCCCCGAAGGCTACTACATGGTCAGCACCGACATTTCTTAGATTGGTCAAATACTAACCACTATCCATCTCGTTAGCTTCCAGAACAATGGATCCTTTGCTGTATCACTTGACTGCCAACAGGACATCAATTCTCGACAGATTTCTTCAAACGGCCTGTCATTTTGCCTGCCTTCTCTTAAATCAGCCTCTGCTGTTTCTCGTCCCAAATTCCGCCCCAAGCGAATGTATTCCTGGCAGTATGAAAGCACTTCCGATTCTGAAGGCCTCATCTTCCCACGAAACTCCGATGAGCTACCGAGATGCTGCTGGAGATTGCTGTGTGTGCTACGATGAGAACATATCCCTTCGAAATGCTTAATCTCTTTCTCTTTCCCAATCGACACAAGAATAGCAAAGACATGTCTCAATGACTTTCTCGCAAGATCGCTTCCATTTTGTGAGTCTATGTGGCTGCCAAAGAGCCTATTTGTATCCTTTGCAGCGAATATATCCTTTAGGGAGTCCGCTAGATGAAATAATCTTCGTTCACGTCGGACATCGTATTGGGTAGATGTTATGGCACTGGTAAGGAGCGGTACTATGGCGCCAGCAACAGCTATAACGTCGGCCATCATGATTTTTGCGACTCAAAAGTCTACACCTGTTAGCTCGCGTTGAAAAAGGTTGTATCGCTACGGACCCTACCTTAGTTTACGAAAGCGCAACTCTTCATTCGGCACGATGGGCAAACACCACAACACTTCCTTGGTGATCTTGCGAATGTTGTGGGCGAACAGACAACAGGAAACTATAGGAACAATGATGAGGCAGAGACGCAGGCTGGGTGATTGCGGCTGAGAAAGCGGGGGCTGACGTGGTGGGGGCTGAGCTGTGTGGAGGACGCAGCATGCCACCTTCGAGCCCTTCATCTGCTGGCCTGGCTTGACTTCCTCCAGAATACCTTGCTGAGGATTCTGAGCGCCAATCCCCATAGCCTCGCTGGGAGTGCGTCCGAGTCACTCACCGCTACCAGCCTACACAACGGCCCTACCATATACTTCTACTTCTCCTCACCACCTCCCGTCCACCTCCCGTCCACCCTCAGCCACCCTGAGGGGAAGCGCACAGGCCGTCATTGGCCTCACAGATACCTACCGCCTTGGTCCCAACTCACTCATAACAAGGCCCCGGATGCTGTCAGTGTTCCCATTTATTCGTCCACCGTTCTACTGATTCGTAATTCCAACACCCTGGCCTCATTTGAATTCGAAGAGTGAGAGTCTGTATGCTGACCCAGTAATAGTATACACAAATAACCTCCAACACAGGCGCATTCACTGTCTTTGTGTAGCTCTGCATGCCTGCCCGAACATTACAATAACCGTCGGCACTACCTCCACGTCGGTTAGCGTTTTGTGTGCGCCATCAAAGGCAGACAATTCAGAGTTGATTGGTGTCATGCCAGACAACACAATGGATTTACCAAAGCAACGTCAGCCCGGGCTTATTGAGCCACGGAAATACGACCCTAGATACCCTGGTCTATTGCTTCAACCTGATAGTCGACCCATCTCTCAAGAACAACTTGCATCCAAAGTGAAGAGCATCTATGCAGGCCTGATCATGGTAGAGACGAAATGCATCAATGTTGATAGGGCTCAAGCAGCGGCAACACAGGACCCAGATCAAAAACTTGCTTCTGACCACTGGCAAGCACTCATCGCCCTCCATCGCCCTCCCCCCCATGAACACTACGGTTTCCTTCTTGAATCACAACACCCATCAGCCAGCCCTGCGTTGAAACGTTTAACCGCCGAGTATTCGATGCTGGCACGCATGTGGAAGCATGGCATTCACCCCTCTTTAGAGCTTCTTCAACGAAAACTACCAGATAGCATAGATTATATGCTGGCTTTCATATATCTCGCTTACCAAATGATTGCGCTCCTTTACGAGACGGTGCCTGCTTTCGAAGACACTTGGATAGAATGTCTTGGCGACCTTGGTCACTATAGATTGGCTATTGAAGACGACGATCTCACAGACCGAATGGCTTGGAACGCTGTTTCTTCACAATGGTATCCCAGAGCTACTGTCGAGGATCCAAATTTGGGTCGCCTATACCACCACCCGGCCATTCTTGCTCGACCAAACGTATTGCAGCAATTGTACTACTACACTCGGTCATTGGTTTGCGTCCGGCCATTTCCCAGCGCTCGTGAATCAATCCTTACACTGTTTGATCCATTTCTCACCAAAACAAGGCCTACATATACGGGCACCTTACCTATAGACCAGAATTATATCAAAGCCCACGCACTGTTATCCGAACATCTATCGCAACATGATCTCAAAATCGCCCGAGAAGAGTTTACAGCTTCGCTGGATCAGCATATTAGTCGCATTACATCGAAGTGGAAAGAGCAGGGGGTTTATATTGCTGTCACCAACATAAGTGGTTTGTTTGACTATGGCATCGACGACAGTGCTCTTCGATCTGTATTTCTCACCGATTTGCGCCGAAATCCACAAAGCTTACCTCCCACCTACAAGCAATTTTCAGGACATCCTACACAGAATCCCGATATTCCACCACCAAAGTTTTCGAAGCCACAAGTTGATTTTGAAAGTCACCCAACACTTGATTGTGAGGCTTTGAATACCGGTGTCAAGATACGAGAATGGCGAAATATAGTTAAGATTATCGTTGACCTTTTCATCCCCAACGCCACTGATAGTCGATGGAACCTCAGAAAGGATAGCAAGATCATAGACACAGAGTTCAAAGGATTTGACACACTCTCATGGGCAATGCCACATGCATTGAATACCAATCGCATGCTCAGCGCGCAGTGGTGGCGAAAAGCGAAAGCAGAGGCATATCATATCATCGAGCAACTGAAAGCGCGGCAATACCATGGATCCTTACAAGAAAATCGGTAAGTAACACAAGTTTCTCTAATCTTCTCTCAGAATTCATTGGCTGTAGAGATGTGCAGCTTTCACTCTGCTACGATGTCATCAGTATCGAATTAAACCAGTGTCATAGTTTCAGGGTGTCCAAAGTGTATACTAATGCACTAGCAGAATCATCACGATCATTTACAGGCTCCTAAAAGACCATAAAAGTGTGCTTGCGACGTTTTTGTCCTTGTCGCACATCCCTTCTGCGTCCGCTATCAGCCGCTCCGAATCAGGACCTGTACTTAATGAAACCTGCCCGCCCATTTTCACACTTGATACCCCATTCGATTATATTATTCCCAGCGTCATGGCTGTGTATCTGACTGTCGTCCTAATTCTACGTATCAAGGAGAAGTATCACAAGCAGGCATTCAGTTTATCCTTTGGGACTGCAATCCTGGTGGGTTTTATCAGCTACGTAGTAGTATCGAACTGCAAAGAGTTTCCCGGTGCTGCTCGGGCGACGTATGTGAAAGCATGTCTTTACTCTTCTCTTTACTAACTTCGCGTAGTTTGCTTGAGGTCTGGTTCACGGCCAGTCTTCACGTCGGAGCTCAGTACTGTTACGACAACCGCAAACCCATGAAGTAAATTCAGACTCCTTTTCAGCCGCATTGAATTACTGCTAACCGTGTCTAGGCACATCCCGAGCTCCATCTTGCTGCTGATTGGTTATGGGGTAATTTTGTCCCTTTTCCCATCTTTACCAGCCCTGGGGATCGCCCCACTCTACACATCATTCGTGTCTTTACTCCTGTGGGCAATCCATGAATACGGGAAAGTCACTGCTGGTCGGCAGCGACAGCAGGACGAAGAGCAAGGCGAACAGCTTTTGCAGGACATACCTCCGTCGAATGAAGACGAGCAAGACGAGCATCAGCCTCTGCAGAGCCTGCCCCCACCGAATGACGCCAGCCGTATCCAGAGCGATTCCCTCATTCCCTCTGTGCGGCGCCGGAATTCAAACTCATCTCGAGGCGGTCTTTCCGACGCTTCTTTTTTTACCACTAGCGATAATGTCGATGACCAGGCCTCTCTTCGGAATGACACGCCTGCTACCCCTCGCCATAATTAGGCGTTTGATGAGCATTTTCTTCTGCTTTACTCAAGCCGTAGACGGCATGAGTCTCCTTCCCCTTTAAGGTTCACAGGACCGTACAATATTGTACCACAAAAGGGTTGTCCCTATAACCTGTTGTAAATATATCGGCAGGTTGGACTTTTGGACCTATGACACGCTCCAATATATGAGGCATCAGTATTTTATAAAGGGATTAGACTTGCGACCTCTCCCGGCAGCGTCCGTGTTGATATCTAAGGTCTTGGACAGTTTTACCATGCGAGCATAAGTGCTCATATCCAAAAGATTTCGAAATATATACGTTTAACTTTCACAACACACCATTACCCCCATAATAATCAAGTCCGCATGCTTCGTGTCACAAGTTTAAACATAGCAATAGGTCCATTCCTCGCTACCTAATCTACGCCAGTATAACATAGAGATGATGCCATAGCAATCGAATTCTCAAGGATACAGGACATACGTAATACGAAGACGCTGCTCCACATGTTCATGGCACTTTCGCTTTCCTGAGCGCTACTTATCTGAGTACTGCAATCATTGTCTGCGTTGAAAGGTGAGTATAGCGGAGTGTAACTAGTAATCATTTGATTGATGAGGTATCTCTATTGAAGCTTCTCAAATGGGTGGCGAGCTACTCCATCAGTCGGCACCATGTCTGGATTCATCTAGTACCACTTACATCATGCCTCATCTCCCTTTTCAAGCAGATACTCAGCTGGCTGTTTTTTTTTTCTCCCTGAACCGCGTGATATCTCCGGTACCCTAATTTCCAAAATTCATCCGCTCTTCCTAGTAGCCCTATATCCCCCACATCTTGAAGGATAATTCATACTATTTCATACTCTTTCATACCATTTCATACCTCTCCTCTATACTCCCTTTACCTAAAATACTAATGTTTCCACCTTCAGTCTGAATCTCTCTAATTGCGATATTCTTACAAGTTTTATCTAGCCCGCGTTTGCGAAGGGGGAGCACAAGTTGGTCCATAGGCCGAGTAAGTTTGGCATATTCTGCAGGCTCGTAAACTTCGAACAAGTCAGGACGGACAGGAACCGGCCAGGTTGCTATAAAAACAACCCGGCCTTTTCCTCCGCATCAAAGCCGCAGAGGTGGCAGCAGTTTGGGGCAAATGGGTCAGACGAGTATCGTTGATTGGCCATCTGGGGGGCTTTGTGGGCACAGCTAAATCTGACGAGGTAGATGTGTGAAGTTGATTCGAGCGAGTACTCGGTGAGCCATGGTCTTTGGTACTGTCCATTAGACTTTGACAAATATGGTGGGATTAAGAGGATAAGGAATGCTTCAGTTGCGAATATAGGTAGCAAGGCAGTACTGTGTCGCAGACATGCGCATTTGATGACCAGCCGACCTGTTTGTAGTTTTCTAGTATAGCCAATAGATGTGGTCTTGATACTACCACCTCATTTTATCCTGAACTAATTTCTTTGACCTATTGAGAGTATCTGGTCCGAGATTCAGTAGTTACTACGTACCCCAAGATCCTGTTCCTGTGCCTGTAGTCTCTACCCGAGGACTGCGCGATGCGCGGACCAATTCTCGTCGAGTGCTATTTCCCCAACAGCCAGTCAAAGTTGACAAACCTCGTGCAAAACATCCAAGAGATCTTATTCGTAGTCGGTTTGCAGGCTACGTGCACGCAGTCGGTAGAATAGAGCAGACTTTTATGTTTACAAGATGTACCGACATCAATGAATCATACACAACACCTACACTTGAACCAATTTATGCATGAGTAGACTATAATAGTAAAGGTAATTAATTCTTTCAATACTAGTTTGGAAACTATTAGGGTTTGCAAGTGCGGAACAAGTAGGCTCAGTGCAGCCTTGTTGTTTGATTAACCTGGTGAGGAACGGACTTCTGAGCAGGCATCGTCCACGAGAACAACATTCAAAGTATCCTGTTCCAACACAGACCCGCTAGGGGGATATAATAGTAGATATTGGGAGACCTTTACGCGATGTTATCTAAACAAGCACTACACAAAAGACAGACATTGTACTAGAGGGACTTCGCTTCCGTGCTTGATGTATTTATCAGGACTGCTCTATCCATACTACAAACTTATCTAAACATCAAACTAGCCCACCAGGTGCAGTACATATTCAAAACCTGAAGACGGTGAACGTGGAAATATACATTCTCTCATCACTGGTACCGCGTTAAAACGAAAGGCATTATCGTAGGATGGACAGATGATCTAAAATTCACCTTAAACATCGCGTCTGGTAGCGAAAGGGGATATTGAGACTTTTTGTGGCGCGTCACAGCACACCCATACAAATTCGCAAAATACAAAAGTAGAAAACAGTAGGTGCTTCTACAACCAGATAACGAATTCGTCCTACGACTTCTGTTCGACTGGTGTAGGGACGTGAGACACACCATTCACGGGAGCGTTGCGGGGACTGCTACGCTCAGACTTTGGGGCATTTGGCTTCGCCTCTTCAACTTCGTCATCATAATTTTCATCCACATCCATTTGGCGGGCTGCGGGTTCGTGATGCTCTGGACGTTCCTGTTTGGGTGTCTCTGACATGCGAGGCAGCGGTGGTGGCGGTGCCGGTCCCATGGGTGGGAGCGTGGGGTGGTGGGCGGCCTCAGACGGAAGATAGCTTTCGTTGAAACGTCGAACATCTGGAGTGCCATGTGGGCTATGGCGGGCGACCTGTGGTGATGGAACAGGGTGCGGTGGAGTTGGACGACGACTATGCGGCTCCTCCAGCTTTTGGCGCTTCTCATCATTTGTGGGCGGCTTGGGGTTGGTATGCTCGCTCTCCTCCCACTCGCGGTGCCGTTTAGGTGGCGCAGTTGGGGGCCGGTCATCGCGGTCACGTGCGGCGGCTTCCGCTACCATTGCAGCTACAGGGGCAGGCGCGCCGCTAGCGATGGCGCTGCCGTTAGGGTCAGGGTGATGTGGATACGGCCCTTGATAGCCATTACGAGGAGAGCCCGCACGGTTTTCAACAACAATGGGCCTGACCTCTGGCGCTGGGCTGGCTGGGGGAATGTATTGAGGAAGCGATGCCTGATTTGGGCCCTGGTTTGGTGGCCCGGCCAACCCGCTGGGTGGTGGTGGTGGTGGTGGTGGCGGTGGGGGGACGCTACCAATACTGTGCGGGCCATAGTTGGGATTCGAGATACGGTTCGGCTGTGGTGGCTGGTGGGCATGCGGAGGCGGCTGCGCTTGCGCAGATTGTGGAGTCAATTGTGGTGGAGGAACATGGTAAGGACTCGGGGCGACATGATGTGTTTTGGGCGAAGGCGACATACGACGCATAGGACCAGGGCCTGGTGGAGGAGGACCAACAGGTCCTGCTGATCCTGGACCATTGGTTGGAGGGCGTGCAGGCTCTGCATAAGACCTAGGTGGCTCTTGTCTTGGGCTGGCTGGTCTTTGAGGAGCATGTTGCGTAGGTGGACGAATAGTGTCACGTTGGTCGTAGTGACCGAGTTGTTGAGGCGGAAGCCCTGGCTCACGGATCTGAGCTAATGGTCGGTCCCACCCAGCACCTCCTAAAGCTGGTGGGGCTGGACCCTGAGGTGGTTGCTGTGGTTGAGCACCCCACTGAGGAGCGGCTGGCCCGTGTACTGAAGCCGGCTGGTAGGCTTGAGGATGGACATCTTGTGGCGTTGGAACGTTGCCATTAGGAGCGCCTGCAGACGATTGGCCGTTTTGTAGCAACTGAAGGCGAGCCTTGATATGAACATTGGAGGGATCGAGGTCAGCTGCACGCTGATACGCGTCAAGTGCATCGGCTGTCTGGTTATTACACGACTCGTACTGTATCATGATTAGTGTGGTTGTTTGAGGGTGACAATTGTAAGGCACTCACCAAAGTACCGAGGTCGTACCAAACCTCGGAAATATTTGGGTTGAGTCGGATAGCTCTTGAGTACGCGTCGAGCGCGTCGCGGTACTGATTAATTTGGTAATACAGTACGCCTATGCTGCACCAGAACGTTGGGTTTCTGCCATCACGATACACCGCTTGCTGATAGGCTTCATAAGCCTTGGGATATTTTTGTTGTGACATGTAGCAGCGTCCTAGCAAGTACCAACTTTGTGCGTCGGTTTGGTCTGGGAACATGATTAGTCACACGCTTGTGATGTGGAAGCAGAGGATCAAACTCACCAGAAGCAACCGATTTCTCTAAATACTCGATTGCCTGTTCCTGACTTGCGAAGTTAGCGCTCTGCTGATGGTGTAACCAGCCTAGCTGTTGAAGGACCTTGGCGTGATTTGGATCACGTTCAAGAACCCGGCGGTATGCGCCCTTGGCTGCTTCGAACTGCGAGATGCGTGAGATATGAATCTGTCTTTTGATTTAGAGAACTCACCTCTTTCTGCTGTTCATAGACATGGCCAATCTGGAACCAGATATCCTCCTCGGTGAGGGGGCGGGGAGGGTTGGTCACGATGTATTTGAAGCACTGTATCCATGTCAGTTGCGGTTGCATATTGATGCGAACAAAAAACGAACGTCTAAGCTCTGGTTGAACTTCTGCTGTTGCTTGTAGATTATGCCAAGCCTGAAGTAAATCTCATTGGCTTTCTCAAAGTTTGGCTCCATGCGCATAACCTGAGAAAAGGCTTCTTCAGCATGCTCGAGAGACCCATAGCGATCGTATAGGATTCCTATTCCATACCAAAGCTTGGGTTCCTAGGCCTGATTAGTGTGGGCCAAGGAACAACTAGAGAGCGAGGTCCTACCTTGGGGTCAGACAAGTGGTAGAGTGCTTGCTGATAAGCAGAGTACGCCTGCTGCAAGTCGTCCATCATCAGATAGCAATGGCCTGGTCACGTTAGATGAGGCTTGTAGGGAGCAGGATACGAACGCGTACCTAGACTTCCCCAAACGTCGCCGTTGGCGGGATCCACCTTAAGGATGGTGCGCAGATACTCGACGGCGGCAGGAAATGCATCCTTTGTGCGCAGGATGCAGGCGATGCCTACCATGGCCGGGACAGACCATTGGTTGAATTTGAGGGCTTGTTCATAGCACTGCATGGCACCGTCAAAGTCGTTCATCTGCTCTGAGAGCGAGCCTAGGGTCGGTTAGCAGGGCTAGGGCCGCGACAGGAAGGCAATGTAGAGGCGAGTGCTTACCCATCTGGGTCCAGACAGCCTCGGTCAATTGCGCCAGGTACTGCGACGGAGTCTTGGGCTGGGAGGCATGCGGAGGATGACCATTGACCTGCGGATGCGCTGGGTGAGGCGCGCCATGGTGTGGAGGCATGCCCGTAGTGGGTGAGGGCTGCTGGTGGCTAGCCATAGCGAAAGTCTGCGATGCACCAGCGGCAAGGTGAGATGGAGGCTATAGGATCACCAACGTGACGAGACGGCTGGGCTGGCGGCAGAGGAGCCAACACAGGAGCCGGCAACAATGCTGCGAGGAAGCTGCGAGGGTCAGCGAGGAAGGGGCAGATGCGTGGGGCAGGCGACTTACTTGGGACCGGACGTGGTAGCGATAGTGGTTATGGTTGTGGTTGTGATGTGGTGTGGTGTGGTGTGGTGTGAGTGGTGTCGAGTGTCGAGGCGTGGGGAAACGAAGGCGGAGACAAACGGCGCAGGGCAGGCAGAGGAACACGGAGGAAGTGGACCCGAGCACGAACAGACGACGGTGGTGTGGTGGTGGAGGCAGGCAGCAGAGCAGAGATGCGAGAGGTGCTGGCGGCGGTCAGGCCTAGGCAGTGCAGCGGGAAGGGGCGAGGGCGAGGCTGGTGGGCAGAGGGAGAAGGAGCGAGGAAGTAGCAGACGCGAGAAAAGAACGAAGGGGCAGGGCGGTCCAACGCTCTTTCCTCATGCTCAGCAACCCTAACCCAGATGCCAGGATTGATGAAGTGTGGTTAAAGATCCGTGCGGGTGCCGTGGGTCGTGTCCCCTGCAAGCCCAAAGCCACTTGCAGGGGCGCGGCCGTCGTGTGCAACCCGTTGACAGCAAATTACCACCCTTCCCGCTTAAACCTCGTCCTGGGCGGGCGCCCTGTTCGCGCGCCTTCGACCAGCGCGCCGCACCTGCCTGTCCCAGGCCGGCCATGAAACAGCCTGCCATTGGCCGCCTGCTCTTTCTTGCATCTCCCGTGTGCACCGTGCCGGCGTGCCTTCGCCTGTCGAACCGCGAATGCCATGCCATGCCATGCCATGCGACAAGTGACATACTACGGCTCCGCGTCTGCGTGTTCCCGAGGATCAGGCCTCTGCCGCACTGAGCAGAGGCGTTTCCTGCCATGCTCTGCACATTGCCCTCGGCGTGATACGGGGGCGCACCAGGTGCAGCTTGCAGCCCGCACCGCATCGCATCACTGAAGCTTCCGGCTCTGCTTAGCCTGGCCTGGGCGCGCGCATCCGTGCAGTGACGCAGTGGTCCTTCGCTCCCGCCTTGTCGCAGTCCAACCCAATCCATTATCCAACCCCATTCCAACCCCCCGGCTGGGCCTGCACCTCCAGTCTGACAACAGCCGGCCGTGGCCCGTTTTGTTGGGGCCATGCGCACCCAGCCGGCCCTGTGCTGCTGCCTCGACCGTTCGTTGTGATTGCACCACCCGCGCCTGGCCGCACACGCTTGCCGCCGCCGTCATGACTGGATGACTGGATGACTGGATGGTGCATGGCTGCATGCCCGCCGCATCCCACCGTCTGCCCGTGGGCCATGCCCCTTTGGGGGCTGCCTGGAGCCGGAGCCAGCGTGACCGAAAAAGAACAACAGACCCGCCGCTAGAAGAAGCCACACTGAGCCTGGGGCACGTTGGCGTCTCTCCGAACTGCAGCGCCACGTTAAACCCTGCTGGGGAGGAGCTGGCCCACTGCCACAGTGCGCGAGTGCCACCGATGCTCCCTCCAGGGGGGGCCTGCGCGTCATCACCGCCGTGCCGGCAAGCGAGCACCACCAAACAAGCCTAGCCGCATCCGCTTGCAGCCAGCCCACGCCTGCACGTGACCACCCACACCAGCCCTCTGACACGCCCAGGAATAGCCTCGTCCGCCGGCATGAGGCAAAACGCCCGCCCACGGTTTGTTTCATCGTGTCAGAGCGGAACATCAACGCGCAGATCCCCTCGATCGCGCCTGAGTCGCCCGAACTGCCCTCGCCCCAGTCCATCCCTATCTATCCGCCCGCTATTGCCTCCGTATAGCTCACACGCCTGCCGCCAGACGCGACTTGACACCGCCCCTGACATCGTCGTCCTGCTTGTCAATGTCATCCACCTCTGTTGTCGTGCGTGTCCTCGCTGACTGGTATCAGCGGCATCATCCGTGGAGCCTTGTCTTGGCACTGGGCCGGCTTCCTTCAAAACTGCCTTCTTCAAAACTGCCTTCTTCAAAACTGCCTTCTTCAAAACTGCCTTCTTCAAAACTGCCTTCTTCAAAACTGCCTTCTTCAAAACTGCCTTCTTCAAAACTGCCTTCTTCAAAACTGCCTTCTTCAAAACTGCCTTCCCCCACACTAAACACGATGCCTGAGAACATCTTCGGTCTAATTACCCATCTCCATTGTTCTTGTTGTCGCTTCGTATTTCTCCCTCCCCATGATGCCCGTCCAAGCAAGCAGCATCGTGCTCCAGCCAATCGCCCCGGTGAACACCCCATTGGTGACGCTTGCCGGCAAACCCTCAGCATTTCCACTCCGTAATAATCGCCTTCTCTAATTAGCCAACTGCGCAGTTCCGGGATCCTGGGTCCTTGCTGACTACACCAAGCATTCGGCCATTCTGCCCCCCTCACTTCCTGAATACCCGAACGTTACGCGGCGCTTGAAATTTAATGCTTGTGCACCACCTGCATGCACGGCAATTTGGCTCTAGCTGGCCAATATGCACTCTTCCGGGAACAGATGCTTCCCATTCATATACCGCAATTAACGTTTCGTCTTGCGCCCAAAATCTGGAACAAGTTCTGCGGCCTGATCTGCTCTCTTTGTGACACACTTCCGGGAAGGCCTGCATGACGCTACTGCAGCCGATCGCCAGACCCTGTTGTCTGCAAGAGATTGGCGGTTTTGTGGTTGCTGTTTATTGTTGGCTGACAGGTCGTGCATGACGATGCCATTAATACATGGTTTTTGAATGTCTCACCAATCCACACCCTCCACTCTTTCCGCTGTGGCATGCAAAGGGCTGTTCGTCAATACTGGCCCAATTCTGATGTAGTCGAAGCAACGCAAGCATGTACAAAGTCCCGTCGCCCTACCTGCTTAGGGACGGTTAGCTGCACAATGCCATCCACATTCCAAGCACGACCTGACCGTTTCCTCGTCTCCCGCTTCACTTCCTATGTGTCACTCTCATCGAGTGTTGCACAGGCACTTTGGCTGTTGCTTCGCCTAGAGCGGGTATTTGCCGGGCGATCTCGTTGATTAGAACCCCTGCATGTCTTGCAGTAGGTAGGTGACCCCAACCAGGGTCACTGACTGTATTAGAAACAACAAAGGCAATCAAGTTCCATATTCGGACCTGGCCCCAGTATGGACGGCTCTCCATTGAGACTGCCACGTTTTCCCTGGCAAATGCACTCACATGGCATGTGAACTTCGAGTCATCTGGCAGAATTCCGGGTGTGCGGTTGCATTTTTAATGGACGCCGTGCCACCCCTGATGGTCAATGCATGTGTGACCACGTTGACACTGTATCTGCAAGATATTCAAAAACCCTGAATGTCCACGCCGAACAAGCATCTCCAACTACGAGACTTTTCTTGGGGCAGGAGACAAATAGTCTAGACTGGCGGGGTGAGATAGTGACGGACACATCAAGAATCCAGATACTCGGACAATACTCATTTATGGATCACTGAGCGCAGCGGCGCATGTGATTGCTCAACTATGGACCTGTGAAGATCTGGATACGGAAGGTAGGGTAAGAGTGTAAGATGGTTTAGACTCACATTCAATCAGCCTTCCATCTGGTTATTGCTCTAGGGGGTTAGAACAACAAAATTAATGTCGCATGACAGTAAAACTTCGCTCAGACTCCGATCTTGTCAAAGGAAATGACTAGATCCGCTAGCATCAAATTTGTATCCACCCCTCCAAGACTTTGGTAATCGTAAACTTAGCCAAGGACTGATAATGTACAAGGAAAATAATAGTAACAAGCCTATATCTTGCCCAAAAAATGACCAGTGGCTGAGCCAAGGTATTGGTAACATTATTTTTCGCGGTGCCTGCAGGCACATTGGAAATCATGTCTTCAAAATTTGTCCAGTTGGTAGGGCGCAATAGTATACCATATGAGTATTTCAGCATATATAGTATTTCACGACAAACCCGCTGTGATGATTTTGTTGGGAACTAGAGAGCTGCGTCCTCAGTCAAGAAAGCCCTGGAAAACCTGATCGTCTGATCATTGACCAAGCGAAAGAAGAATAAAGCCCAAAGAAACTGAACAAGATAAACAATTGCCAACGCGTACCCCAAATGGTTATAGCTCTCTAGTCTCTGTATACATAACATTGACTGAAAGTGGCTTTGCTCACTGCAGCTGATGGCGTGATTTACGAGTGTCGACCAACCCCACATGAAATCGTTACCTCGGCTAACAAACAGGACGAAGATATTTGATTCAATGGCATCCATAACAACAGACCCATAAGCAAGTGAACAGTATATTGATGAAGCTCGCCGAATGGCGTTCTACCCGGCTTGGGGCACCTACCAGCCTATCAATCATCATCGACGACGAAACCCGGGACGCTTTCCAAGGCTATCATTAGCGATCTACCCCAGTCGTCCAGCGCACCTCCAAAGCGACTGTCTAAGGTATTAGAACAACGCGTTATGCTCGACAATATAAATGTTGGATTGATTGTTGTCTTTTGAAGATTCTGGAGGTGGCGTACGGGTAGACGCTATTATTACCTGGGTATCAACACACCGGATTGCTGAATGCTTTCTTTGTTTTTCTCCGATCCAAGTCCTAGATTATGTTGTTCATACTACGCCCGCATGATACGGAGAGTGTGTGTAATGGGGCGTCTGTACGCTTGAGAGATTGAGGCATTGGGAGTAATTGCATGTGAATATTACTACTCGCTGTGGAATTCCGTAGAGTACAGGGTGAAAACAGGCTGTGTATCTCATGTCGGAATAGTAGAGAGATCAATGAGATGGTCTAGGACCGAAGAAGATACTCCGCAGGAGGTTATCAAGGAATATCAAAGAATAGAAGACGCTACTAATTACTTAGGGTGGAAAGAAGTCTATGTATTATAACTGCAGCATCATAGGCCCCACTTTTTAAGGCAACGAAGGCAGCCGGAATCGGGAGTTTCTACCCAATCCTGACGATCGTCAGGCACTGAGACAGGGAAGTCTGTTTACGATGTCGGCTTTTGTTACTTGAGAACAGAAGCGTACGAATCCATTGTTGATTAGTAGAATATGACACAATGAAGACGGACTAGTAGTATTTAAAGGCATATGAATCAGAGCTGCATTGCTGATGTCGATGGGTATGATGCACTAATTCTAAGCGACAAATGCTGGTATCTGATACACATCCTCCACGCTCTAAGAAACATTGCATGCCGTACTCTGCGCAAGCGACCCATTTACTGGTCAAGCCTGTGAGGGAAGTTTCCGTTTTCTATGCAGCTTATTAGCTATGGCGTGTAAACAGCTTTGAGTGCACTGACCACGCTGCTCGTCCCATCGATTTGTCCAGCCGCTGGGGCAGAGGGACTTGTAGGCCAACATGAACTGCACCAAATCAGTTTAACCCAGAACTTTCCAATGCCTCTTTTAGGAGCGCACCTGGCGGCATGGAGCAAAGTCCTCGCCCTTGGCAATGATGCACTTGTGATAGTCGACGTAGTTTTGCCAGCAGTGCTTGGTCTGGTTCTGGTTGGGGAAGCGGGCGTCAAAGCCTAGAGAGAGAAGGAGCTGGTTAGTATGGCTGACGGCGGTGGTTGGTATTCTGGAGGGTTGTGGCAGGCGTACCAGCTGTGGCAATGGTTGTTAGCTATCGTCTCCCAAGAGAGCCGACGCGCGGGCTTCGCTTACCAGTGACGAACTTGAAGGGCTTGGTCACGAGCTCATCGCCGTTCTCGTTGTCGGACATGATTGCAGGTGTGTGTGGTATGAACGGGGTGTTGGGGTGGCGGCAATGGCAGGCGGTCGAGGATGGTGACCAAGTGAAGTTGGCGATGGTCTGACCTCTGATCTCTGGGCGCATTGTCCACCACAGCCAATTAGCGACTCGGCTTTTTCCGGCTTTGCTTCGGCCTCCCCAAGAGCTCCCCAACGTTCCTGTGACGAAACAAGCCCAATTCACCAGCTTCGGCCCCCTCTCCACTCCACCAAATCGACGGAAACCAAATACAAACCATGTTCAAGGCTACGAGGGCTCTGGCTATGCAGCCTACGCGCATGATGCTGATGCGCCCCAGCCAGCGGATGTTCATGAAGGCGAGCCCGCAGATGTTCATGAGGCAGACGATGCCATTGCGCAGCCCAGTCCCGGTACCTTTCTGCGCAATCTACGGTCTAGAGGAGTAAATTGCTGACCAGAATACAGAAACAGGAGCAAGGCGGTAGGCCAATTGACTAATCAGCACCTGTGGTAGGACGGCCATTGACACAAGCCAGCCCACACCGTCTCCCAGCGCATTCGCCAGCTCAAAAACATCCCAACCGAAATTTGGCCATTGAGTACGTCAATCACCTCTGTTGTGCCTCCTGCCACTAGCTAACGCGCATCCACAGTTCTCGTCCTTGGGTAAGTCCCTTCGTCCGCCATGTGGGGGTAACAATCAGGTGGTCTGACATAAATATAGCATCGCTGTCGCCATGGCTGTTGTTTCCCTCATCCGTAAACTGTTTGTCGACCAAACTCTTCGCCTCAAAAGGCAAGGCAAGCAGGAATAGGTCTATGCACGAGATGGGTGGAGGGGCGGTGCGGTGTGGAATGCTAGGGAGTGCTGTGTATAAAATGTGGTAGGAAGACGTAGACATGTCTAAATTCAGAATCAAGCATCAAGTCTCTTTTGTGCTGTAGGAACCCTTGAAATATACAGTCAAAACACATCGCGTCGAAGCCATTCCAAATGTGGTCCGTGGTATCCAGCCATTCACACATACGCCTGAACACCTTGCCTTAGCATCCCAAGGAGACAGAATCAAAAACGACAATTTCACGCTGGCTTGGGCCCGGCTTCATCAAGACCCTCTAATCCTTGCATGGGATCCATGGGCCCATTTGATTCTTGCTGCGTCTTTTCAGTCGCTTGTCGATCCTCTTCACTCACAGCGTGCTTCGCCAGCCAGCCCTCCTGCAAAAGGTTAGCACCTCTCACTAGACAAAAGTATTAGCAAGGTTTCGTACCTGCTCCCATATAGCTGTCTTGCTCCCCAGTCCTTCATTTGCGTCCTTCTGTGGCTTCGCTGCTGCTACCTTGATTACCTGACCATATAACTCGCTTCGGTCCATATTGTCAATAGCATCATTCGCATCGGCTGCCGCCTCGAACTCAACATAGCCAAAACCTCGATGCCCTTCCTTCGCAGCTGGAAGGTCCGGTTTGGGCAGGTTGACCTCGACAATGTCGCCGAAGGGCAGGAAGGCGTGATAGAGCGTTTGTTGTGTGACAGCCATATCCAGACCGCCGACGAAGACTGTGGCTTTTAGCCGCGAGGCGTCTGAGAGATTTGACATGATCTTAGGCGTCGACAAGGCGTGCTGTGTAAATGTACGGGATTTGGTGGTTGGGTCGAGATTTCAATATCACGTGTCGATAGGCGAGTCGATCGTAGCGGCGTTCAGTGCCAAGGTGGTGATAACCCAGGGAAGGACAGGTGGATGCAATTGCTGAAGCATATTACTGCCTTGCCTCCCAGATCGTCTATTGACACATTGCAAATACCAAAGCTTTCACGTAAGCCTCTGCACTAAAATTTTTCTAAATTTCTTTTCTACAAGTAGATTTGGTTTGCCTTCGTACACCAATCGCTGATCTGACGCCTCGGTGCGATCACCGCTCACCATGGTTCGCCTTCGAGAAATCCCCAGGACGGCAACATTTGCTTGGTCGCCGGGCGCCACACAACCATTGATAGCCACCGGAACAAAGGCTGGGGCTGTTGACGCCGATTTCTCAAACGACACACAACTAGAGCTCTGGGAGCTCAAGCTAGACGATGCAGAGCATGGTGTTGAGCTCCAGCCGGTCGCTACCGTCAATGTAGACTCGAGGTAAAGGAGGAGTTGCTTATAATGGACTTGGAGACGGCTGACAGCTTGAAGATTTAACGATGTTGCCTGGAGTCAGCCCAGCGAGGACTACCCACGGGGAATTATTGCCGGCGCACTCGACAGTGGCGCATTGGTGCTATGGGATGCGGAGAAGCTGCGGGCAGGTGCCAGGTCGGTTACATGTCGCACGCTTTACGACCAGGGCGCTGACTTGAAGCAGTGATGCCCAGATACAGCAGATCGATAAGCACAGCGGCCCCATCCAAGCTATTCAGTTCAACCCCTTCCGTCCCAACATCCTCGCCTCCGCCGGCGCCAAGGGCGAGCTTTTTGTCCACGATCTCGACGACGAATCAAAGTCATTCCGGTTAGGTAAGGCTGGAGCGAACCCTGACGAGTACACAACCTTGGACTGGAACAAAAAGGTTGCGCACATTTTGGCTACTGGAAGCAGTGGGGGCTTTGTCACTGTTTGGGACGTCAAGGGCAAGAAGGAAAATCTCACATTGAATCACTTCGGAAGGAAGACTGTGAGCGCTGTATCTTGGGACCCGGATGTTCCCACCAGGTTGGTCACTGCCATCCCCACTGATCAGAACCCCCTCGTCCTGGTTTGGGATCTTCGCAACACCAATGCGCCTGAGAAGACTCTCCAGGCACACGATCAAGGCGTACTGTCCCTCTCGTGGTGTGCTCAGGACAGCGATATCCTACTTTCATGCGGCAAGGATAACCGAACAATTGCTTGGAACCCTCACACTGGGGAGCAACTAGGCGAGTTTCCTGTTGTGACCAACTGGACCTTTCAGACTAGGTTCAACCCCTCAAACCCGAACCTGCTTGCCACCGCATCGTTTGACGGCAAGATTGCCGTCCAGACTCTCCAGAATACCGGGACCGCGGCAGATCAGCACAAGTCCGCCAAACAAGCACCAGAGGGCGAGGACTTCTTTGCACAGACCCACGCAGAGCCTCAAGGTGCATCTTTCTCGCTCAAGACTCCCCCAAAGTGGCTCAAGCGGAGGGCTGGCGCTGCTTTTGGGTTTGGTGGCAAGCTTGTGCGCTTTGGCATCGTTGACTCTAAATCTAAGGTTACCATATCTACGTTTGCAGTAGACTCGGAAATTGGACAGGCTAGCGAGGAGTTTGACAAAGCCTTGGAAAAGGGTGACCTGACAGCTATTTGCGAATCCAAGATTGCGAAGGCGGTCACAGAGGAAGAGAAAGCAGATTGGACCGTCATCGAAACTCTGACCTCTCAAAACCCACGCAGTAAGCTCGTCGAGTATCTTGGTTTTGCCGATACTCCAGAAGAAGAGGCCACCGAGGCCAAAGACGCTGAGACGAATGACGATACTGAAGAGGGCGCATCTTTCTTCGATAATGCTACAGATGAGGGCAATTTTCTCTCAGATCTTGCAGCCTCGAAGGGTGCCAAGACAAACAACCCCTTCCAGGTGTACACAGGATCGGAGTCCGAGGCCGACACGAATATTACTCGCGCCCTCATGCTGGGCAATTTCGATGCGGCATTGGACGTGTGCCTGAAGGAGAACCGTTTATCTGACGCCTTTATGATTGCTATTTGCGGCGGGGAGAAATGCGTCGCTAAGGCACAGGCTGCATACTTCAAGCGACAATCAGATGCTCCCAACTACCTGCGACTACTTGCTTCTGTTGTAGGAAAGAATCTGTGGGATTTTGTTTACAATGCCGATTTGAAGGACTGGAAAGAGGTTATGGCCACCATCTGCACCTTTGCTGATCAAGCTGAATTCCCGGACCTTTGCGAAGCGCTCGGTGATCGTCTTGAGGAAGCCATTGCTGAGGGGACCGGCTCTCATCGCAAGGATGCGTCTTTCTGCTACTTGGCTGGCTCCAAGCTAGAGAAGGTGGTAGTTAACTGGGCTCAAGAGCTTCAAGAGAACGAGAACGCCAGTCTTCAACAGTCCGAAGCGGACAGCAGCTTTTCGATTCATGCACGCTCACTTCAAGATTTCATCGAAAAAGTCTCTGTGTTCCGCAAGGTGACCACCTTCAAGGATACCGAGCAGCAGAAGGACGCTGACTGGAAGCTCGAGACATTGTATGCAAAATACGTTGAGTATGCTGATATTGCATCTTCGCATGGTCAACTAGGTATCGCAGAGAAGTATCTTGATCTTCTCCCACAGAAATATCCAGCAGCAGACGTAGCCAGGAATCGTGTCAAACAAGCAACCAGGAAGACCTCTGGGCAACCCGCTGTAGCCCAAAGACAAACACAGCCTACTACAGCCCAACGTGGCCAACGCGTAGTCCCATCGTATGGGGCTGTTCCGGCACAGCAACCTGCACCAGTGCAACAAACAGCATCACCTTATGCCCCAGTCAACCCCCTGGCAGCGCCGCAGACCGGATCGCCATATGCTCCCGTTAATCCACTGTCAGCGCAGGCGCAACAAGCTGTACAAGCACCACTAGCTCGAGGCGCATACACGCCTAATGCTTACGCGCCCTCCCAGCCATCGATTCCCCCAGCAGGTTATCCAGCTTATGGTCAACAGCCCCAACAACCTCCACTAGCACCACCACCGCAGAATTTCTCCAACAATACCCCTCCGGTCATACCGGCAGCGAACAGAGGACACATACCTGCTTGGAATGATACGCCCGACTTTGGTCCACCCAAGGCATCCTCACGCCGTGGTACGCCGCTCAACACCGTAGGCTCACCTTTCCCCAACCAGCAACAATCATACAGCCAGCCGCCAGCCGGTCCCCCTGGATTTCCACCACAATCGAGACCGACTCCACCGCCTCCGCCTAAAGGACCACCGCAAGGTCCTCCTCGCATGGCATCGCCGGCCGGTCCTCCACAATTAGGTGGTCCTCCATCAAATCAGTATGCTCCCTCGCCAGTAGGAAATGCATATGCACCACCACCTGCTAGTGGCTTCGCTCCTCCACAACAGCCTCCGGTGCAACGTGGACCATCACCGTATCAACCGCCTTCGTCTGCAGCACCTCCATCGAACCGTTATGCTCCTGCTCCAGGTTCACAGCCTTCCGCACCACACGGTATGGCAAGTATGCCGCCACCTCGTAATAACGCGCCAGGATCATTTGCTCCATCGCCCTATGCACCATCACCTTCTCAACAAACACCTCTTGGATCTGCAGCCCCACCAAGAGGCCCACCTCAGGGACCGCCTCGTGCTGGGCCTCCCCCAGGAGGACCTCCACAAAGTGGGCCACCCAGGGCGGACTCAAGACCTGGCACTGGCATGTCGCAGCCCCTGAGCGCTCCCTCGAGTGCCCCTAAGCATCGTAAGACATGATCATTCCAAACATTGAAAGTAAACACACTAAACATCAGTAGCACCTGGCGACCGATCGCACATCCCAAACGTATCACGCCCCATTTACGAGATTCTTGAAGCAGAAATGCAGCGCGTCAAGGCGAAAGCGCCGGCACAGTATAAGCAGCACGTTGCCGACACAGAGAAGCGCCTCAACATCCTGTTCGACCACCTCAACAATGAGGATCTGCTCAAGCCCGACACGATTCAGCAGATGAACGAGCTGGCAAGCAATATGCAGGCCAGGCAGTATGATGCGGCTGTTGCCATCTTCTCAGACCTGATGACCAACAAAAACGATGAGGGGAGCAACTGGCTGGTAAGTGAAATACAAACTCACAGACTTGAATAACATGCTGATGATATAACAGGTTGGTGTCAAGCGATTGATCTCATTCAGCAAGTCAACACCTGCTTAGGGGACCCAACAGCAATCCATTTGGTCACAGTAGATGAATGTGGAAATATATATTCACAACTCGATAACATAGAATATGACGAATCAAGAATAAAAGCATTTGCGAAGGCAAGGCCTTGATCAAACGAGGATATATTGCCATTGTTAAACTGAATTCGATTTGAAGTGCTTAAACACAGATGCCGTATCCCGTTCCCACGCTGAAATTGATCATATAGGAGATAAAGATGGTAAGTACTATGTACAATAGAAACTATATTATTTGATCGATTTGGTGACAAAGGACTCCTGGGCCTCAGGTAACTCAATCACACCGGGGTTGTTAATTTACCGTTGATGTAACATGATATCGTGTCAAGACATTACCACAAAGGAGAAGAAAAAAACAAAACAAAGCATAATATATTTCAACGAAGCAATGTATATCAATTCGGTCGGGCATACACGGCAAACTCGCCCGTGTACACTGGTCGTCGAGACTTTAGTTTCGGGTGGCGTTCGAGCCCATTGTACGCGGTCAGAATGGGGACGTAGGACGAGTACGGCTGTGTTCCCAGCACGGGCTCGTACAGCCGTTTATGGCGCTTGAGGCCCCAATTTGGATCGTCGATCCGGAGATCCACGTCTTGTGAGAGTGCTTCCTCTTCCTCGGAGACGGGTGGCATGCCCTCGTGGTCGCCATGCGCACTATCTTTGCGGCCGTGCTTTGCGTGCTCGGGACTTGGTACCATGCGCGAACGATATGTGGAGTCGTAGGCCTGGCGTGCGGCGGGGTTGGCGAGGACGTCGAAGGCGGCCTGTGCAGCACGATACTTGACGGCATCGGTTTGGAAGTATTGGCCTCGCAGGCTGCGGAAAGCGGTGCGCACTTGGTCGATGGAGGCGTTGGACTCTAGCTCTAGGATTGCGTAGTGGTCTATGAACCCAGGTGCTACATCGGTGCTCGGTGAGAGTACGTTGAGCGGCGCTACAGGCGACAGAATAGGGTTTTGTTGTGAAAGGAGGATGGAAGCGTCAGAGACGTAGATGGATGCGCGCTTCAGGAGTGCTTGGGTGGGCAGAGGTGCAGATGTCATGCTGAGTGGCCTGGGGCGTTGGATTTGTTCGGATCCGTGGCGTTGGTGGTCGGCACGTATTCTGCTGCGAAACGGACTCGTGCCTATCTTGCACAGTGATGGATCTAAGGGGAAGGAGGAGTATGAAAGCATGCTTGATGGAGATATTATGTGCAGGGCCAAATGCTCTGTTGTACACGAGAGACAATGTAGGAGTGTTAATAGTGTCAACAATGTTTACAATGAATTGCTGCGTGAATTGACAAAGTGTGTGGCATGAAGAGAGTGTCGTGGAAACAGGGAACACGACGACAAACATTCAGTTGTCTAAGACAGGGTACACATGCCGTAGAGGCCCCGTGGCGCAGCGCAGGGGAGCTGTCTGCAGGGGGGTGGACCCGCATGACGGCAGGGAAATGATGCAGCTTGGGGTCGCCCGATGGTGCAAATATAAGGGATAATGAAGGCTATTAAAATCATGAAACAATGCTGGAAGATTGGTGCTCTGTGATTGACGGGACAGCCGTGTAGCGCCCGGCAGCTACCGGAATTGATTGGGAGCACGTGCCGACGCGAGCAGTGTCGCGCTAGGCAACGCGGGGGAGATTGTCGCAAAAAGTCCCGAGTCTTGGTTGATTGTTGGCTGGTAGAACGTTCCTGCAGCCCTACAGCAGCACGACACCACGACACCACGACACCACGTCAGCCATCTCTTACACTCCAGGCCCAGGAATGGCCGATGCTGCGAAGAAGCGCAAGCAGCCGTCCGATGCTGGTCCCAGTGTAAAACGGCCTCGCTTCCCGATGCGGCCACAGCATCATATTCAGACGCTGCCGACCAAGACCGCGTATCCCGATGGCGAAGTCAACCTAAAGAACTTTCTCAAGTCACATGAACATGAAATCAGGTCCCTTGAGAATGCTATGCGCGCGGCGAAGAAGGGCTTGGCGCGCAGGGCTTTCCAGGATGTGCCCAGAGAGTTGAGGAGAAGGACTGCCAGTCACAATCCCCAGCGCGTGCCGAAGCGACTCAGAGCGCGGGCGAAGCAGGAGGCGAAAGAAGACAACACGCCAATCACGCCAGGCAAGAGCGGGAGCGGGGCAGGGAAGGGTTCAAAGGGACACTTACGAAGGGCCGGACGGGAAACGAGTAGAGAGAAATGGGAGCAAAAGGCAAAGTGGCGGAGGGCTAAAGACATCGCATATGACCCCTATAACAAGGTGATCAACGGAGAGGCACGGCTGATTCATCCTCGACCGAAGATGCCCAGGTTCCCCATGCTAGCTACGCCTGTCCTGCCTCCGTCACGCTTCCGTAGGCGACAGAACAACAAAACATGGTTGCCCACACATGTGTGGCACGCAAAGCGCGCCCGAATGACGGACCCAAAAAAACCACTGTGGCGGTTCGCGATACCACTACAACCAGTTGTGAAGGGTTATCGGTTAGCACATCGCGCTGCAACCCAACGAGGTGCTGTGGCCTGGGATACTAGCTACGTGGCGACCATCGGCCTCGAAGGCGTCGAAGCGAGCATTGTGGGGATGCTCAAGGGGATGCATTTTGCTAGCGAGAGAACAGAAGATCCTTGGATGAACAGAGGGCGCGGGATGAAGTGGCGACGAGGAACAAGAGCCTGGGAGGGGTGGATATACGAACGAGAAGCAAGCCCTTTGAGAAAGATCGCTCCCATCAGTGTGTTATGGTGCGTATCCCAAGCAGAAAGCCAGAAAAGGAGAGTTCTTCTTCGAGTGCACCCGAGTGCTTTCCTGCAGCTCTGGAACGAAGTGATTAGAATCTCAAAAGTTCAGAAGCCAGGTGTGACGGTCGAGGACCTGCGTTTTGAAATGGGATCCATTGAGATTATAGGGCCTGCAGCGGCTGAAACTTTGTGCTCCATCCTATCTCCTACTTTGGTTGAATCAACCCCCAATGCGCCTCACATATTGTGGCCAACACTGGCCTCAGTCTCGAATGTTGGTGCTCTACCAGAAGGTGCATTACTAGGTTTCGATATATCAGATCCTCGGCTTAGGGATCCCCCTACAACAGCAGAATTATCACAAGATCAGTCGTCGTTATCCTCGTTGACAGAGGCGCTTGCACAGTGGCCTGTGGATGCATCACACGGCCCATCGTCAATATTCGACCGTAACTTGCGTTTGGCTGCACAACGTGCAATGCCAAGCCAAAAGTCCATCAATCGTCGCAAGAGCACATGCACGCTCGGTGAACATCCAGAAGCTCAATCAACTGATCCGCATATTCCCATGCTTTTATACGTATCTAGAGAAAGCAAGGCTTGGACGATTCTATTACCATGGAAGTGTGTGGAATCAGTCTGGCGAGGCATTGTACGCTATCCAGTGTCAACTGGCGGAAACCCGCGATTTGGAGGACTGAAGGAAAGACGACAGCTTAGCTATGAGCGGTCGGTGCCATTGTTTCCCTTTGATCATCCCGGTACGGATGCTGGCTGGGCCTGGGAGCTCCGAGAGCGAGAGGCAAGGAAGATTGAGTGGACCAAGCGGCCAAAGGGCAAGAGAATTGAATGGTCCACAATCCATCTCGGCAACGGAAGAAAGGGCGAGATTGGTGATCCCTGGGCATGCGCATGGGAGAGTGTCTTTCCAGAGCCCCTTGTGGAGGACGAGAAAACGTCAGATGATAGTGAGAAAGTACACTCGCCGATACAGCAACTTTCTGCTAAATCAGCCTCTGGCCTGCTTTCGGAACGTGCCTCGGCTCCTGGCAATTTCAGAAACCTTTCGGTCTTTACCGCGAAAATCACTATGACGCAACGCGGCGTTCCGACTGACTGCGCCCGAATCTACAGACTCCCAAGCAACAATGAAGAGCTCAGGACTCGCTGGCTTTCTCTTATACCTAAGCCAGGGCCGCAGCGTCAGAAAACAAAAAAGGCTAACAGTTATGCCAGCGATGCGCTGGAGCACGTCAAACGCAGAGAGCTGGCAAGAAGTCTGCTAGAGCCATGGGCACCAGACGATAGTCCTCCCAAGGCAGGGGAAGACGACTACCCTGTGGTACCTGACGTGGAGGATCTGATTGGGTTTGTCACAACAGGCAATTACAATCTCGCAGAAGGGATGCCTACAGCAGTTGCGAATGTGGCGTTGTACAAGGTTCTGGGCACGGCAGTAGGGCAGAGCATGGACACAAAGCGTCATGTGTGCATTGTCAGATCTGCTGGTAGCACGATTGGCCGGCTGGCGACGTGGGAGATTGTGTAACTAAGTATACAATAAAGGCCATTCTCCGATACAGTCATTGCATGTGAGCGTCTTTCTAAAGCGGATCGACTGGGGAGCCTGCGAAGAGAATATTCACGTGGTTGTGGGCTCTTGGGTTGACCAAATAAGCAGGAAATAATTTTTGTTGGAAAATAGGTGCCCGAGGTAGCAGCCGGCGCAGCTCAGGTCTCATGCAGTCTCTTGTCTGAATGGCAGTCGGTAAGATGACGGTAATCTAGCACTTCTGCCTCAGACATTATACAGTATATAATGCAGGTTCAAGAACAGTTTTTCTATTTCGAGTGAAGGGTGGGGTAGGTGCTGGGTACGGGTGCTAGCATGGGTGAGCCCCAAGACAGGGATGCGGTGGATATATCCCGAAATTGCGCTAGTGTCTCGCAGCGCCCGTCTCAGCAAGTTGCCATTGCAATCTGCCAGGAACACACCCAAGCCGAGAACCTTGAGGACGAATGCCCTCGTGACGGATATCTGGGAAGCTGCCATGTCTGAGGACCGGCCGGCCGACGACGGCGCGGGGGTCGACTCTGCCGTGACTCTGTCGTCAGATGCGCTGGTGGATTTGGTGAGGCTGCGCGCAAACTGGCCGCACCGCGAAGCTGCTGGCTAATACTCGACCATAGGCAAGCCAGATCCTCGATGACACCCTAAACAACATCATCTCGAGCACCGTCATAGCATGCCACCGGTCCGAGAAGCTCCTCCGCATGCAATCCGCGGCAACGCAGGCCGAGTCTCTCGCCCTCGCAACACTCGAGCCGCAGGCGCAGAAGCAGAACGCCAACGGTACTGGCTCGGCATCCATCCCCATTGCCGACACCCCCGCTGCCAGATACGAGAACGGGCGTGTGTTCCTCAAGGGAAACCCACTCAAGACCACACCTGAGATAATATGTCCGCACTGCAAACTACCGCGGCTGATGCACCCCATCATGGGCAAGGGCATGCAGACCCCAGACCTCACAAAGGAGTATTGCATGCTGTACCCGTGGGTCCAGCGGGCAGGCCACGACGTCTACGGCAACCCTTTCCCCACGGACATGGCTAAGAGCAAGAAGGAGCGCGAACTCATCAAGCAACAGCAAAAGAACCAAGAGAAGGAGAGCGTCGGCACACCAGGCTCACAAGACACGGACATGGCTGGCGGCGATACAAAGGAGATCAAGCTCAACACCGGCGGCAAGCCCGCGAGCTACATCCCATGGCACACGTGTCCCAACTGCAAGCGCAGTCTCCTCATAACACGCTTTGCCCAACATCTCGAAAAATGCCTCGGCATCAGCGGCCGCCAGAGCTCACGAAACGCAATGGCAAAACTCGTCGGCCAAAACGGCACAGGCTCAGGCCTCGGAAACACGCCACTAGGCAGCCGAATGGGCACGCCAGTGCCCGGCTCGCAAGACGGCGTATCCTTGGGGCCCATTCGGCCCTCTAAGAATGGCAAGGGCATATCTCCCGTCAAAAAGCTCACGCAAGACGACGATGCAGATGAATTGGGCGCAGACGACACACCCGAGCGCAAAAAGATCAAGAAGAAAAGCTCTTACATCAAAAAAGCAGATCGCGCAGGTCCCCTCAAAGTCAAGTTGAAAACAAGCAGACCAGATGTCGAACGCCGAGCGAGCGAAATGAGCGAACGAAGCGAGGGCAAGAGAGACCGGGAAGACGGCGACGAGGGTGAGCAACGCAAAAAGAAGAAGATAAAGCTCAGCATGGCAAGAGCAGAGAACGGGAGGGCGAGTGCGAGCGCAGAGCCTGCATCTGCGGCTGATTAATCTAATTGCTTTATTGCGAGATGGAGTGAGGCGCAGAGCAGCGTCCAACATGTACATGTACACAGCATATTTCGGCGTTTTGGGGCATCGGGCACAACTTGGTAACTAAATCCATGATATGGAATCGGCTTGGGAGACGCAGACATCCGCATTGAGGGACGGCGTCTGTTTC
The DNA here is from genome assembly GCA_028456385.1 of Ophiosphaerella korrae. Lineage (NCBI taxonomy): Eukaryota > Fungi > Ascomycota > Dothideomycetes > Pleosporales > Phaeosphaeriaceae > Ophiosphaerella > Ophiosphaerella korrae. The sequence continues at coordinate 177,739 of JALNQF010000062.1, read as the reverse complement.
TTCTTTTTTAGTTCAGTTCCGCTATTGTATTCGAGAGGCTCTTTTTTTTCTTTTGCGTTGGACAGCATCTTTGTAGAAGATGAGTTTAGGCCGAATCCACGAGTCAAAGAATCATTGCGTTGCTCACTGTGCGTCTTGTGGTGGTTTTGGGTGTTGGTGAATTGCAACGAAATCTACTATCTCTTGTAGCAGTGTATTAGATGGTGCAGGGAAAGAAGTGTGACTGCAGGGGTGATTACTTCCCAGTAAACTAAAAAGTAGAAAAATGACTCTGCTTATATATATGCTAGAAGTATACAATAGACAATACACTCCTAAATAATTTAACTAGTAATCTTAGATAACTGTAGTTATAGCTCTAAATATCGTAAAAAAAAAAAAAAGTGTTCTAGGTTGTTCATTATCTTCTGGCTGTTGTATCTCAGGTGGCCAACGAACTACTTTTCCAGTTGACCAAGAGACCACCTAGGGATTTATGTCCTAGTTTTGCCGTGTACTTCGTGTTGTACGCTCTAAGGCACAGTAACGGCTTACGATCCCCCATTACATCCTCCACAATGCAAATTATGCAGTCCAGAGGAAGATATGTACGTGAGATAACGATCCGACAAGGTGTGTTGGTACTGTGCTCGGCATTTACAAACGTGCTAGCAAAAAATCTCCACTTTATATCTATGAACCATGTCAGCTATGATCTGTGCATGGCGATCGCAGAAGATTGCCAAGTAGTATCACACCGTTTTGGCGCTTGTCACACTCGGCTCGCACATTAGTAGCTGAACTCCACCAATCATACAGTGACGCACAACGCCATAACCCGCCATCAATTCTAGTCGTACCGTACAACATGTATAAGCTTGTGCCAGTGGTCAGCTATTTTTGGTATCAGTACAAACTAAATTTTAAAAATCCTATCGAACACAAAAACTGGCTCGGTGGTGTAGTTGGTTATCACGTCAGTCTAACAAGGTCTCCGCCCTCGGACACTGAAGGTCCCGAGTTCAAACCTCGGCTGAGTCACTGTTTCTTTTTTTTGCGTCTGTACGGCCTGTTGTTAATTCGACTGGAACCTAAGAAGTTGTTTTCGGACTGAGCTCTGGTATGGTTTTTACGTTGCTCAGGCGTTTTGCAAGGATTTGAGATAAAGGCGATCTTAGTTCAAGCCTTAGTAGACAAGAGTAGACCCAAGAATGCCTCGACCTAGCTATACTTTTTAATAAATTTGCATAAACTTCTTCTACTAAAGGCCCTTGCTCGTTGTTTTCGGTTTCCAGCCGAGTTGACAACAGGCAGTAGGGAACGTACATTCCATTTTGACCCTTTTTCACAGCAGCCTTTTTTTTTTTTTTTTTTTTTTTTTTTTCAATTTCACCGCGAACGTATGTCAGTTTGTTAAGTGCAGTAGACAAACAACAGATTTAGTATCAACACTATCATCTCGTAGTACTTCATTCTTTCCCTATCATTCTCTCAAATGTTGTTGCGCATTCACTTCTCTACCTACTTTGATTAGCTTCATCGACCAAGCGCTCTATCTATCTCAGATTTCTTTAGCATTCAGATAAGGAATCATGGGCTTCATTTCTGACGAACCATACTTCTATAGAATCTTGCGCGACTTTATTTCCTCATGAAATGGGCCTGCCCAAACAACTGAAGCGTTATTTTACTCATGACCTATTGCCCTCTATACTAACTAGAGCAATTTTTCTATCTGTCATGTTCCTTGCCGGTACGTTGACGTAATTTGTGGTGCAGACACAAACCATCCATGGGTGCTATGGCCTACTACCCCCAACGCCCGATTAGTACCCTGGTTGTAGAGATGAGCCACAATATGCAGAAACAATATTTTTCGTAGCCTATGAGGTATAAGTAGCGTCATTTCCTGCACTTGGACAACCCGATTACAATTTATTGTCTGAGCAATATTACACTGTATCCATCACAAGCTACTCTCCTCAGAATGGGGTCAGCACCATCGTAAGAGCCCCATCGAATAACGGTTATATCCTACATAGTAACTGATACGTGTTTCTATTCTCAGAACAACACTTGCTTTCGCAACTCTTATCATGCACGCTGTCGCGTCGCCTGTCCCCCAGTTTTCCAAACGCTCGGAGGATAACGACCCAGTCGATGAAGCAGTCGAGATAATAGTGGGTGCAGTTTTCTCGATGACCGTGTTTATTTTCGCTTGCTGCCTCATGGTGAGTACTTTGAGTGTCAGATGTCCCCGGGCTAGCGTAGGTTCCAGAGTTCCAAGTCTTTATTATTCTAGAAGTCTTTTCCCTGACTTGACTTTAGCTATGGGAAGCTTTGAAAGCAAAATACGGAAACGGCAATAGCAACCAAGATTACGGTTGCTCTACGGCTCAGAGGCTCGAAACCCCTGTGTCGAATCAAGTTTTAGGAGGCGTGACAGTTTCTGAGAGGGCGCATTCCAGGGACGAAGAATACGAAAACCTCAAGAAAAGTTGGGGTTATGATTGCTTAGCGGTCCGGAGTCTCGAAACCCCCGAGTCAAATCAGGGTTTGGGACACATGGCAGTTCCTAAGAGGGCATACCTAAGAGATGATGAGTCCGAGGTGACCTTATTATCCGTTTAAATGATGTTGTATACCTGAAGTGGAAACACTTGGGGAGGATTGGCAGCTTTCTGTGAGTGCGCATTTAGGTATATAAAGGGTAGCTGCGGTTTGATCCTTGGTGAAAACACTCATGAGTGATGTGCATCTTTGTTACTTAGAGCTGTACTTATGTGATGGTGGAACAATTGCTGGTAGCCTATTGTTACGTTGGATTTCTAGATTGACCAAATCTTGACAGTGAAGTTATTCAAAGAAGTGATAGTATTAAAATAAATAACCTGTTTACCCGCTATGCTAAAGGAGTGATTAAAAAAATGCAGAGCCCGAGAAATGAAACCCTCAGTACTTTACTACAACGCCTAGCAGTTGTATGTCATCGTGAAACCTGCGTCCTTGGTATCGGCAAAGGCAACACGGCCTGCAGCTGTCTTGCTTGCGATCTCAATGCTATACGTCATTGAGGTGCTGCATTGGGCCGAGTTGATGACGAATTTTGTGGGTGCAACCGGGCTACTCTGAAGAGTGGCAGTTCCAAACAGTATCCTGGAACCGCCGGAAGTTGCGAAGATGTTGACAGCGCTGGAACCAGACGAAGTGATGGGGTAGCCGGTTGGGAAGTTGACTTCGAGCTGGCAGCCGTAGGACCCAGCAGGAATGTTGCTAAAGGTCAGGGGATTAGAGACGGAGTTGGCGCCGCCAGCGTCTTGGTGGATATCGAAGTTGATGGGAAAGCCGATCGATTGAGGATAAGCAACCTGGCATGCACGGCGCTCGAGGGTAGATGATGTTGTAGGAGCGGCACCGGTAATGACCGCAGAGCTCAGGAGAGCAGTGGCGAGAGTGATGTACTGCATGGTGGCTGGTTTGGAGATAGTTGAAAGTGTTTGATTTGTGTGATGGAGTGGAGAGCTTGTTTAAACAAAAGGTGGTAGTGGAACTGTATATGTGGTTTTGATGATGATTGCACTTGAATCCTCTGCTAATCCCTTTATACTCCTTTGCTCCTTTCTACGTTACACCACTTCATTATTATTCTCATCAGCGTCTACCACATCTCGTGTTCGAAAATAGCAGTTCATTCCCAGGGCATTGCAACCGTCACAACACCTTTGACGTCGGTCCCGAATTTTATTGCTTACCCTGTTTTGGGCGCCTTGGCTTCGGGTTAGTCGAATACCTATTGTAGATTGTCTTAATGGCTACCTCAGCCACCCGTGAAGCTTACTGAGCTTAAATCGATAAGGATGGGCTATGGAGCTTTTCGATTTTGATGTCGCAAGTAATGACGTTGTGTGGCGTGCAGGACTAATCTGCTGATGGAAAGCACAGGCAGGGGGGCGCTATCTATTTCCAGCCCCAGCCGTCCGGCAGGATCGCGTGTGGCTGATCATCCCATCTCCACTACAACCTTGCGGGGGTGCTTTACGAGGTTCTAGTCACCTGATGAGCTGATCTGAATCACGTTCGTGTACAAGCCTTGATCTAAAGTTGGGAGTAAGCTGAAAGGCGTTGCATCGCCTTCAGCTTCCAGAAAACAAATGAAGATACCTTTGACCTAAATTGGATATGTTTCTCTTGGAGAATAACATATGTGATGTAACATAGGGCCTTCTTACTGCCTTGAACGAAAAATGGCTACAAAGCTACAGACATAGGTACTGTTTGGCTCCTCAACGCACTAGAGACTGAGCGCAGAAGCCACACCCTCAAGAGTTGACGAAAAAAGTGGTAACATTGCTGTCCCTTGTATCAATGCCAGATGTATTCAATGGATTATAAAATATAGAAACAGTTGACCACAAGTCCGAGAGTACTCTTACTTTAGTTACAGCTATTTAGAAGAATGATTACAAGTAGATATTGTCTAGCGGTTGCTTCTGCAGTGGTTTATTGCCCACTTTTTCAGTTGGCCGCAAAGTTTCTTACCTAAAACGGAATAGTGCAGCAGCCACCAAAGATCTCGCGTGTGCAGTCACTGCACCATACGTCCAAGCTTCCTCCCCATCATGAACAAGCATGCTACGATCACAAGAACTGATTCCGTATATTCAGACTCGATCAATAGTGTCTCTATTCGGCTTCTAAGCTTTTCCCAGTCGGAAGATGGAGTCTTTGTTGGTAAAATGAAGACCTTTCTATTAGCCGGCGCTCCACACTTTTACACGGCGAGCTATGTCTGGGGCGCGACGCGTGAAACAGGGACAAACATACATTTGAATACTGGATCACTACCTGTTCTGCCTAGCCTGGTTCCTTTCCTTCATATGGTGACACAGCATGAAGATTTCAACGAAAGGCAATGGTGGTGGATAGACAGTTTGTGTATTAATTTGACGGACGGGCATGAGCGCGAGGAGCAAGTTCGTATAATGGCTGAAATTTACAAGAGATCTAAGAGAGCTATAATTTGGTTGGGCGAAGAAAAAGAGGTGGACAGTGACTGCACGGGTGCTATCGACTTCCTGCACACTCTTGCGTCTTTACCAGCGGCTTTCAATGGTGATGACAATCTTATGCGCCAAAGTCTCCAAGGCCCCGAATTTATCTCAAAGTGTGCCGCAGTAAGTGCGCTGTTGTATAGACCTTGGTGGACGCGTACGTATAAGTGCTCCCGCGCCTATGAGTGTTCTTTAACTATACTAGGTGTCTGGACGCTTCAGGAGTTCGTGCTACCCAAAGAAGCCAAATTATACTGCGGTATGCAAAGCATCTCTCGTGGGAAACTTAAAAGTGCGATATACAGCATTTTTTCATGCAGCACCATGAGTAGCGACTTTGAGCATACTTTTGTGCCGCGCAAAGCCTTCGACGGAGCCTTCAATAGGCGAAGAATCCACCAGCTACGTACCCAGGTAGATTCAAAGGGAATCAGTCTGATTGCTATCATGGCTTACCTGGGCAATCACCTTGCTACAGATAGTAGAGATCGTATATTCTCAGTATTGGGCTTAGTAACGCATCAGGATCGACAACTAGTTGGAGACCCAGAATATGCCTCCAGTACGCAATTTCAGTTTGCTAGGCTCGTACGCTCCTTTTGGAATGCTTACGAAGACCTTGATATAATTTGCTTTGTACATCTCTTCAGTCGTTACTCAGGCCCAGTCGACCCCGGCCCAGAAGAAGCTACTCCATGGTGGGCCCCAGATTGGCGTGCAGTAATTGACTTTGCTTCACCTGTTCCGCTCATGGCCTCTCAAAGTGCAAGCGAGAATATCGGTAATTTTCGGCCCATCCGCTCGAAGACATGGAAAGCCAAATACGACGCTCCCGGCTCACACTTGAGGAAAAAGGCGAATGTGAATTTTTCTGAAAACCTCAAAGAGTTATGGTGTAATGGAGTCGTTCTCGACATAATCCATGGCCTAGGTGGGCTAGACGGTCGCGAACTTCGATGCCAAAGCTTTGTATGTGCGCAAGAAGGTCACACTATTGCTCAGTCTAGTGTGGAGCAAACAAAATCCCCAAGAGCTACCATGTTACCTTTGGACTGGTTGGAAGCAATCGCTCGGTCCCTTGTTTTGGACCGACAGGACAAGTACCTCTGCTTCCAATGCCCACAAAATTATATCACCGACTTCGTATCCTTGTGTCATGCATGTATTGCAAGAGATCCAGTAGACTGGAGCTTTTCAACCTGGTTTGAGCACAACCGGGGCTTAAGATTCGGCCACCATACACTAGAAGATATAATTCTAAGTGTACCGATAGATCCAACCATAGTACCGCCGTTGCATCGCCCACAGTCATATCCATTAAACCACAGAAGTGATCCTGACATGGACAACTTGGATGCATTTTTATCACGTTTTCATGATACTGTAAGGAAGAAGGCAAGGAGACTAATGGTCACAAATGAGGGTCTAGTTGGAGTTGCACCGTGTCGCGCGCGATATGGTGACATAGTCGCGATTTTATTCGGATGTAGTATACCGCTTATACTTCGAAGAAGAGGAGAGAGGGAGGCGTGGCAGGTTATTGGAGAAGCATACGTCCAAGGTTACATGAACGGAGAGCTTGGAAATATGGTCAAAAGAGGGCAAAGGACTTCACATCGGTTCCGCCTAGTTTGAAGGATTTCTCTATGTTTACCAATAAGGAACACATCGCAACGTGCTTCAGGCCTTTTATCTACCTCAGAAGTCATCCAGTCAGTGCAGTTAAAAGAATAGTAATTAGAATTGAATAAGATAAACTCTTTAATACTCTACGAACGGATCGACCGTTTGCATGAAGTATTGAAAGCAACGCGATGCTCAATCAGCTTTGAGCGCAGACCGGAATCCACCACAGATCGCTACTTGATACTACACACTGGAAGTAACAATTATTGGACCTTCTTCGCGCCTACTAACCTTATTCTCGTTTTCCATCGATCTAAAGTCACGACTACCTCGGCCCCTTACACTGCCGCGCCAATGACCCCTACCACCACCTCCACCTCTCCTGGATCTTGCATCATGTGCGCCTCTGCGACTAACAGAGAATTGTATGCGAGTCAATGGTTGCTCCACCCATTCAATGCCTTTGAGTCCAAGATTGTGTTTTTCCCAGTCACCTAGTTTCCATGCCTGATATAATAACATCAACCGCTGTTGGTCAATCTCTTCTCTACCTGATCCAACAGTTCGCGTCAACTTTATATTTCGTAATTCCGGTACCCAGGCTTTTATATATTCACCCTTGGCATCGTAATCGAGCGCCTGTTTAACAGGGTTGAAAATTCGGCCTTGTCGTGGATCATTGCCTACGCCAGCCACATATTGCCAATTTCCCCAATTGCTTGCTGTGTCGTAATCTGTCAGCAGGAACTCATACCATTCCGCACCAATACGCCAGTCGATATTGAGATGCGACGAAAGGAACGATGCGACGTTTTGGCGCGCCCGGTTTGAAGTGTATCCTGTCAAAAAGAGTTCTCGGTTTGATGCGTCGATTAGTCCGATACCAGTCCGGCCAGATCGAAACCGTATAAATACTTCGAGTGTTTTCTTTGGATCATTATTTGGGCCAGCTGATTTGCTCAAAGTATACCACTGCTTTTTCGATTTGGGCTGATCGCCTCGTCCTTTTTGTGAATGGGGTTGAATTCCGTACAAAGTAAACATCTTGTAGCCAAACTTCCGCATACAAAGACGCATATAATCTCTCCAAAGCAGCTCAAATCGTACAGCTGCTGTACCTTCGTTCTCACCTTTGCCATAATCGCTTACTCCCTTTCCAGGGCCTCTCCCTTCTTCAAATTCGACCATTGCCCAATGAACCTGTCGCCCTGATATATGACCTTGCGCAAGGAAAGCGGAAAGTTTGGTGCTGAAATCCAGTCCCAGCATGCCGTTTCTGGTAGCTTTGTATGTGCTCATAGCGCCGCTTGAAACGAGATGTGCAATCCGATCAAGGCCAGACGTCTCTCCACCATTGAACGGATGAGCTGATTGAACATTGGCGGGCCACTGGGGAGGAGCTAGCAGCGTATATGTAGGGTCCTTTTGCAAAGGAGAAAGAATAGCCTTTAGCAGACCGTCAAGGCTAGATGGAATCTTAAATGGTGTTTTTTGTGAAGGTATATTGGGTGGAAGTGGTGGAAGCTGAGTTGGAGTTGGTAGTTGTTGTCTTGGTCGATCTCGGAGCGGTTCTAGCGACTTGCGATATGTGGTGTAAACGTTTGGGAGCTCGCTGATGTGATTGTAGGGTAGATCTCGACTGTGAAAGGTCAGTAGAGTACTTGACAAGCGTAACTTTGGAATGCGAGGCTACACACTCATGGATGTAGAACTTCTCATCCATCCAAACTTTGAATGGTATGTCATGTTTTGCTGCGACCCTTTCAACAACTCTCTCATCATCTTTCTCCTCTGTTCCATCGTCATCAGTCATCCAGATCCCCGTAATTCTGGGTCCACTTCCATCATCTCCAGGGATTTTCAAGTACGACTCTACGATGTTACTCACTACATCTCCAATCATGCCAACACGTATCTCTAGTCCAGAACCGCAGTTCAAGCCCTCCAGTCGTTGTTTCAAATCCCATACTCCCTCCCCAATAAACTTGGCACGGTGTGGTCCTGTCCGCCATACTTTAGCTATTTGACTACGAGCTTCAGGATATGGATTTCGATCCGACGGCGAAGCGAGGAAACCAGAAGATTCGATTTGGTTAGCGGGGAAAACGTAGACAGGCAAAAGGTGCGTGAATGGCGCACCACCGTGCTCTGAAGTCAATGAATCATCACGACTTCGTCTAGCATCCTGTACTGGTGATTGTGCAGGTTTCGCTCTTTTTAGCTGCTGTGCAGCACAGTGAAAGGCTGGATTGTCGGAAAGACGGACATCACGACGCAAAATGTAAAGGATAATTCGTGCTGGGTGGGTGGGCATGATCGAATACTTCTCGCTCTCGCTCTCGCTCTCGGAGTGGCTGTGGATCGAGCAACAGGGACAAAGAGATAAATTGTAGGTGTTGGGCAAAGGCCAGGAGCTGCAGCGGCGCAACATTAATGATATAAGGCGAATGTGTAGATCGCTAAACTACAATACAAATCGTGGGAAGCATTGCAGCGACATGAAAAAAAGATTGAGAACCTGCGGGACGTCATGACCTGAAGGTGACAATGGAACTATGTCCCACCGAAAGTTCTAGGGCACAAGGCGGCTGGGCGCTAGAATTGGATAAGAGCCAGCCTATGTCATCTGTCAACTATATCACCTTGCCTCCACTCGGAAGTGCTGCAGATGCTTGCACACCCATACAAGGACTGCAGGGACGCAAGAAAGATCGAGTTGGGGCGGCCCGATGAAACGATGGAAGATTTGGCTGCCTCGATGATCGAGTTGCCGTGAAGGGCAAAGCGATCGTGAGTTAATATATCGATGCACCATACCCAACTTAGTAAGATGGGTGCACCAGCTTAGATCCCTTGGCGATACAGATCTCACAAGACTGGACGTGGAAATCGATCTGGCACGTGCGATGCTATTTCGCTCCACAAATGATCAAAACTCGGAACACCGCATAGCCAATGCTCACCATATGGCAGTCTCTGCATTTCTACACTAGCGTGTCCGTATTCATTGGTTAGTGCTTAAACGGATTGCCAGAGTAGTTCTTCGTGATTGGGACATTCAACAGTAGACTCTTGGTTAAGTTGCCGATCAATAGGGTGGTAAATCAGGGGTTAGCGAGCTTGTCAGGTTTAGATCACGATATGATTCTACTTGCATGCTCTAGGGTACCTAGTCCGTTTGTCGCCAACGTTATGTATCTCAGCATACAGCACGATATACACCCTTGTTTGTGGGACGCTGGGCTTTGTGCTTGTGTTCCCTCTTCAACCCCTTGCTTGCATGCGTCTTTTCTACACTTGCTGATGGTTGGAAAGCTGCAAGGTCGGACACATCTGTCTCCATCAATTGCTCGGTTACAGCACAGATATCCGTGATCAGGCGATCAATCATGTCCAAGGATAAGCTCTCCCGTACAACGACCCGCAGTATTTCAGTCTTTTCCTCGCTGGGTGGGAGCGGGTAGTCTGCCAATGTCAGCCACAACACGCCACCATCACTCGATTTGGCTCTCGCCTACTTGGTATAATGTATTGCTTTGCTCTCAGCAAGTTGGAAACACTTTCTTGTTTGACATGTGGGTAATTCTTCTTGAACTCGTCTGTGAGGCTAAAAGCAACAACCGGCAGACCGGCATTGTAGTCTGCACTTGTTGCACCTTCATCGTACTGCTTCTTACCCTGCACGAACTTGAGGTCTCCCTTTTTGCGGTGAATATCACTGACACAGCGATACCATCCGGTGTGCTCGAGAGCCCGACTCAACAGCCGCGCATTGGCCAATGTATTTTCCATTATACTGCGATAACCCGAAAAACCGAGGTGGATAAGGTTGTAGTACTGTGCAATAATCTGCGCCCCTGGTCGCGAGAAATTGAGGGTATACGACTCTTCTGTACCACCGAGGTAATGTAACTCAAAAATCAGGTGCTTGGGCAGGTAGCTCTCGTCCCTCCAGATAATCCAACCTACACCAGCATACACTAAACCAAATTTGTGCCCACTGGTATTGATCGATTTGACACGAGGTAGCTCGAAATTCCACCTCTTGCCAGCTTTTGCGTGAGTAAATGGAGCAATGAACCCTCCCGAAGCAGCGTCTACATGTATCGGTATTGAATGGCCGGTTTCTTTCTCGAAGGCATCTAAGATGTCAGATATCTCCTCGACAGGCTCGTAATGTCCTGTATATGTTGATCCCAAAATAACGAATACGCCAATGGTATTTTCGTCAATATTCTCCTTCACTAACTTTGGGTCCAGACAGTACGATGAGTCCTCGCTTACAGGAAGGATACGAGATTCGACCTCAAAGTAACGTGCAAACTTCTCAAGAGCCACTTGTGCGTTGGCTCCCATGATAATGTTTGGTTTTGATGTATCCTTACCCTCAGCTAATCGCTTTTCTTGCCAGCGTCTTTTCATAGCCAGCCCTCCGAGATGAATAGCTTCGCTAGAGCCCGTAGTAGCAGATCCTATCGCCTTTTCACCTTTTTGCGCACCCCACATATTGGCAATGATTGAGATGCAGCGAGCATGCATGTCCATCATCGCCGGATATTCGTCTGCATCAGACATGTTCTTTGACAGATTCTCAATCATGAGTTGCTCTGCTTCCTTCTCCATATATGTTCCCACGAACGAAGCTAGATTTAAACTAGGCCGTCCGTCTAAATCAAGTTCATCCTTGAGTAATTGGTGGACAACATCTGCTGGTGCGCCATCTTGCGGAATCCTAAATTTTGATAATTCAACGCTAGCAGAATAACGGCTTGAGTAGGGCGTAATGTGCGAGATAGTTTGGTTACGGTGTCCAGCTTTGTGCAACGGATGGTCTTGAAGGGTTTTAACTAGCTCGTCAGGATCCACATGTCTCGCAAGGCCCGCCATGATGAGATACTGATGGTCAGAAGAGACTGGAAGTAGGTGAGAGGAATATGGTCTCAATGAATGCTGTGGTAATGTGGGGTGCTTGAACTATGTGACGTCTTATATGGGTGTGACATATGCTGCGCGAATATCAGGCCATGGCGCCATACTTCTTTCGTCACTCGCCTAATAAAATACAGGTAAAAAGCTTAACAAATGTTTGTTAGAAAGCTTGTGAAGATACTTTGTTGCCAACAAAAGTGCAGCTCTTGCAACCAGCAGGGTCGTATTGCCGCAGGGTGCAGCCGCGTAGCCGTATGAGTGGTCTTCTAATTGCGTGAATATTTTAGCAGCATCCGAATTAGAATATCCAACGCAGCATGACGAAAGTATGACAGCAATGCTGCTCAGACTACAATGAGTAAGTGTTACGTATGTATATACGGTCACGTGACCAGATATCAGCTCCTCCCTGGATCAATCGATATATTGGTGCAGCACTTTCTCCAATATCAATCAGAAGTTGGGCAGCTACGTTCGCCTTAACAATGTATGAGACGTAAACGAGTACATTTTCAAAGGCCCGCAATCTCGCTCTTGTTCGCGTTTCCTCCACATACGTCATCACTCGGCGGGATGTCAGCTTTCCCCGCGCCGGGGACTGACGCGTACTCATCGGTGCTGCCTGTTGGTTGCGTGGCCTCCAAAAGAGTTGTTCTCAGGTTTCCCCCTATGGAAGTTCTTTTCATCAACCGTCTGTGTTTTCCCACTGCCTAACTAGTTGTATTTGCAAAACGTGTGTTGTTTTGGTTTGTTCGTTTGTTGCATCGGCGCCCTGTGCATCCCTGGCTGCATACTCTGGCGGTATCCGAGGCCTCCGCGCTAAAAGAATCGCCGCTTGGTGGTGTTGTAATCGATTCAACGTACTTCCTCTGGCACGTACCTCTGGAGCACTTCCTCATCCATCTCTGCATTTGGTCTTGTAATTGAACAACAGGCAACATGCGCCTCTCACGCATTGTACTATTCTTGCCTTTGGCATCTGCCTTAGTTATCACCGACGCAAATGTCTTTCAGAACATCGAGAAAACCAGAAAGTCTATTGCCGACAATGCCCAAAGTGTGCTCCATGGTGCGTTCGGCAAAGCTCACCAGGCATATGACAAAGTGAAAGATGAAGCAAAGAGTGTATACCGTAAAGTACACGACGTAGGCTATGATGTAGAATCATGGCTTGAAGATTCGTCGTTCGATGACAGCGATTTTGATTTGGAGGCGGACCACGATAATTGCGATCACCCTCCCCACCGTGGACCACCTCCTCATCATGGAAAGCCACCCCACCGTGGACCGCCCCCTCATCATGGAAAGCCACCCCACGATAAACCACCTCATCATGGCCCCCCCCCTCACCATGGGAAGCCTCCTCATCATCGACCACCCCATCATCCCCCTCATGAGAAGCCAAATAGGACTATTTATGAGGTAAGTCTTGAACATCTAAGTACGTTTAATGGTAGTACTGATCTATCTGGTAGCTTATTAGCGCGAGTAATTATACCACCAAACTTACGAAGCTTATCAACGAATATGATGACTTGGTCAAACTCCTGAACAGCACCGAGGCAAACTACACTATTTTTGCCCCCACCGATAAAGCGTTTGAAAAGATCCCCGATCATGGCAAGAACCCGTCGAAGGAAGTTTTGAAGAAGATCCTTCTGTACCATGTTAGCGGCGATGTCTACCCTGCCGGCCGCGTATTGCATAGCTACACTATACCCACACTGTACGAACCAGAAAAGCTCTTGGGCCACAAACAGCGCCTCACTGTCCGTACGACGCTCAGAGGTCCTACGATCAACTTTTACAGTAAACTTGTCGCGGTCAACATATTCGCTACTAACGGCGTGATCCACGGTGTTGACTCTATTCTTGTCCCACCACCTAGTGTCGCATCTATCATCGACCTGCTTCCTGGAGAATTCAGCACTCTCGAGCTGGCCCTCGGCAAGACGGGCTTATGGGACAAGCTTAACAGCACCGAATACAAACATGAAGGTGGAACCTTCTTCGCCCCATCAAACTATGCTTTCAAGAAACTTGGTCCTCGAGTCAATGCTTTCTTGTTCAGCACGTATGGCCAGAAGTACCTCAAAGCTCTGCTAGAGTACCATGTGGTTGTCAACCAAACCCTATATACTGACGCGTTTTACGATGCGTCAAATCATGGTACTGATGATAGCGATGATAATGAGGATGATGATGATGATGATGATGATGATGATGATGATGATAGCGAAGACGAGGCTGATCGGCCACCATACTACCACTATGACTTACCCACCGTACTGGATGGAAAGTACCTATCTGTCGATGTAACTCGGTACGGCCCATTTGTCAACATTCGCATCAACAAGTTCTCCCGGGTTACTGTCCACGACGGCATCGCGAGCGATGGCGTTATTCAGGTCGTATCTGATGTGGTAATCCCGCCTAGGAATGCTAACGGCGGCGAAGAAGTGTTCTGGGATGGCACGGAGATGAGCATCGAGGAGCTCAAGGAGCGTCTGGAGCCTTATGTTGAAGAGAACATGGAACTGTGAGTCGAATATTTGGAATAAGCAATGAAGCCAGGAGAGGACGAACGTGATGGAGCGTGGTAAAGATAGGATAGCTAGCGTGAATGCGTCGCATGAAGAGGGAAGACATATACTAGTGAAGTATCTCACAATCTTTAAAACAATCATTTTTATTTTCAATTCCGAGCATGAGTATTCAACAGAGTGAATGACAACTTAAAAATACATGGGTTTAAAAATTTAGCTTATTAACATTTTAGTGATACTTCTGACCGACCAGCCCTGCTTCTAGCCTGCTTCTAGCCTACATTCCCTTGTGACTGATGAATTACATTCAATTACTTGCTGTAAGCACCAAATAGGCTGTAGCAAATACACTACTAGTGTTGCCGAATATTCAATGAGAGGCTACGAGTGAATTGAGCAATCATACAAAGAGTCGTATTGCGTGACAATTTGATGTTAAGCAACTTCAGACTCAGGCTTTCTTATTACTTCTGCAGCGCATAGCTGTTGATATATCTCCATAAACCGCATTTGTAGTCTTGAAACAACGTTTATACACTCTAGTATGATACAATACTGATACCCCACGATACAATCAATAATACGAATTTAACTTCTTGCAGTGTGACCAAGTCTACGCCACCACCTTAGGGCCCAATGAAAAGTAATCAGGCTTCCTGACATGTACCCACATGCCATTTCTGACCACAATACCAGTCCACCTCTCCGAGCTCGCGCCTATCGCAAAGACAGTCCATATAAGACCAACTAGCCGCCAAAAGGCTGAATCTTTAAAGCCGAGCCTCTTCCCTAGATCTATGATATGGTCTTCAATCATAATAATCAATGCCTGTCCAACGAAGAACGAAAACGCACTATCATCGTCAAATGAGCTATGAAGAAGCATCGAAGCACCACCATGCACAATGCCCGAGACGCCAAAACCAACGAAAAGCTGAACATATTTTGATGCAAACGAGCCTTTAAAAAGCCGCAACACGTGTCTCGCGATGAAAATACCAGGCGCAGAGCAAATGCGTCTGCACTGCTGGTGCCAAACAACTCTACGCAAACCGCATCAGCCATCACCGCCATCGGAATTGACAAGGAAAGGAGAACTCACGACCATGCTTTACGAACCGTAATCAACTCCTTCAAATCGCCAAACGCATTCGGGCAATCTCTCGGATTCGCCAATCCCGTTGCTACGCTTACAACGCTGTACGCTGCGTTCGCTTGTGCGAGTCCCACATACGTCAACACGATGTGCACCCATGCATACCACCACCGGGTCAAGAACGGCCGATCCGCATAGCCTACCACAGGTTTAATGTGCACGATATCTAGCCATGAGCCGTGCGGCGAAGAAGCAGTATAGGCCTCAAGAGCGTCCATGAGGAAATAGAAGAAGAGAGTCCGGAGCGACTTCCTCACGATGAACAGCCTGCAATGGAATTAATTGGAAAACTGTGCAATGAAAAGGGGGCTATGGTGGGATTGCGTTCGTACAATCGCGAGTAATCCGCTTCACACTCCATCGCCACGTTTTTTACTTGGTTTGACCATCCAACATATCGTGCGCCCGTCGCGAGCCTCATTCCCCACCAGAATCGAGCTACAAGTCCCTGTGGCACTATATTTTTTTCTGCTTTGCTGTTATTTTCCGAATCAGTTGTAGGATATCGTATCTTGTGCCATTGCTCTTTATCGGGGCTGCATAGAAGGATCCAGTCAACGTAATTGAACATTTGTTGTAGCATTATACATTCTAGCGCATATGGAACACCCCATTGGTTGCCCCATTGGCTGCCCCAGTCCTTGTAGCAAGATTGACTGACTAGGATGACAAGGGCAGGCAGCGTGATACCAATGCGAAGTATATAATTTTTAGGTCCAATTGCTAGGGCAAAGATGTTGTTGGTTATTAAAAGTGGGATCTGGAGGTTGACTAACGATTTAGGGAGTTCGAAGGAAACCATGACTGTAGGGCAAATACAAGGCTTGGGCAGAGAGTAAAAAGGTTCAAGGGACTTTGAGATGAGACATAAGATAAATTGCCTTTGTGATACGACTTGGTTGGATTTTCGGACCAATGATGTTGGTCTGTGTACGTGAGCAGGAAGGATCCTTGAAGCGAGAGGCCGTTCCTTGGAGAACTCAGAAATTGTGACCATGACTCTCCCCATGTTAATGCTAGATGTATACAAGGAATAATATACTAGTAAATAATTCAACCAAAAATCTTGGATCACTGCAGCTACACTGAAAGCTACCTTAGAGAAAGGTTCTACGTAGCTTGAGTATCTTTTGGCCGCTTCATCGGCGGCCTCTTTCCCAATTATTCGGTTGACAGAGAGATCGTGCGCTGTGATGCTCAGGCAATAAATTATTAGTTCAGCGGCTAGCAGCAGCGGTGGGGATTCTGAACTATTTTATAT
The DNA here is from genome assembly GCA_028456385.1 of Ophiosphaerella korrae. Classification (NCBI taxonomy): domain Eukaryota; kingdom Fungi; phylum Ascomycota; class Dothideomycetes; order Pleosporales; family Phaeosphaeriaceae; genus Ophiosphaerella; species Ophiosphaerella korrae. The sequence goes on along the minus strand of JALNQF010000062.1, from coordinate 161,191 downwards.
TTCGGATTGTCCGGAGCGGAGTAATAGCGCGTCAGCACGGAGCGTCCGCTCCGCCTGGTCTTCCCACATTATTGGCAAACAGTATTGTCCAGAGGAACTAATTTAGTATCGATAGAATCTACAGTGAATGAGTTGTAATCTGAAATGAATCTACTGGTATTGAATAGTATCCTTAACCGCTCGCTATGCTCCTAGGCCTGACATAATGAATCTTCGGTATTAAAGCGCGACTTCCTGAAAGCTCCCTGTGTCTCCATCGTCGTCTTCAACTGACAGTTGCCCTGGCTTTGTTCTACGCGGAAGGCCAGCCTCAAGTGCCTTAGCTTCAGTAGCTTCGGGCTCAGATTCTTCATCACTGTCCTCTTCGTCCTTCTCCTTATCCGTCTTTGGCTTGAGATCTTCCGTTCTGACCTTCTGTTCGTTGGTTTGTGATTTAGGTTCTGGTGTGGAGTTTTCGGTTCTCTCACTAATGTCATCCTTTGGAGGTGGAGGTGGAGGTGCGCTGTCATTGCCTCGATCATGGGTAGGTCTTTCGGGCGTAGGAGGCGTGACCTCAGTTCTCGGGCTATTCACTGGACTTCGTACCTGTTGTTGTTGTTGCTGCTGCTGTTGTGACTGTGGTTGCGATACTCCCGGGCCAACGCTCCGTAATCTGGGATCTGCATTGAGATAGTAACCTCGTACACCGACGATGCGACCCTCTCGCTCGCACCCTAGAACCCAGTCTGGAACAACCACAGGGATGTTGTTCTCGACAGCCTTCTCCCACGCTGGCCCTTTACCGTCTGTGCAGACAAAGTGGGTAGTATCAATGCGAACATTGTCTGCAATCTTTGCGCCGATACGCTCTACAGATCTCTGTAGCGATTCGCGGAGAGAGGCAGGCATGTGGCCTGGCGTTATGGTAATACCAGACAGATCCGTCATCTTGTGCGTTTGAACAGTAAGCTTGTCGCTGCTAAAAGTACCCGCGCTCGTCTTGAGGACCAGGTGGAATGTGTACTCAGTGTCAACAGCCAAGCCGCTCAACTTTGTGCTGTGTACGTCATTGGGCTTTGGTATTGTGCCTGCCTTGCTGCCATTGCGGTACAGCGTGAGGCTTCGTAGTTCTGCTGTGGCAACGTCTATCGGATCCCATTCGAGCACCACTGAGGTTTGCGTAGCATTTCGACAGCGGATGACGGGCGCTGAGGGAGTGCGCTGGCCGAAAGTGCGAAATATCTCAGACTGGAGTTCGTAAAACGCTGAGGCTGAGTCTGATTCAGCCTTGTGGTTGCGCGCAACGTCGATGTCGACTATGCTGCCAGATGAGATGTCTGGAGGCAAAAGAATGGATGGGAACTCGATCTGCGTGGGGGGGTCAGTTATACGTTAACCTGGCGGATATATGGGCGCTTACAAGGCGTTTGTCCTCAGTCAAGAGAACAGCGACACCGGCATCCACCTTCCCGACAGTGAGAGAAACGAGCATTATAGCGATGTTTGGATGTGAGCGTGTGGGACCGCAACGTCGCGTTGATCGTCTGCTCCCTCAGCTCCCTGGTTCCTGGCTAGCTGCTGAGGCGGCCCGGAGTTTCGCCGTCGTAGTGTGCACCTGCACCTGAACTCTCGGTACACACTAGAAAGGTAGGAAAATCACTCTTCTTACGTTGATGCTAGATGTATATAATAGATTATATACTATTAAATAACTTCACTAAGAATCCTAGATTACTCTGGCTATACTTGTGAATACCTTGAAAAAAGGCTCCATGTAGTTTGAGTATCTTCTGACTGCTATATCTCAAGTGGTTGACATCCCACGTTTCCGGTTGACTGAGAGCTGAATACATTTCTATCCTTTTGTAACCAAATCTTCATAATCACTCCGTAGGTATTACTAGTAAGGTATCCTCGGACGTCTTGCAGGCCTATTTCAACCTGACCAAGACGGTCTAGTAACTATTAATATCAAGCCTATGAATGCATCAGACAACGCACTCGAAAACACGGTCAATTAGATTCCAACGCCACAAACACAATATTTTGCGGGAACTTTGCAATAGACGTGCCTTATCCGCAAGCTTTTCGTCACATCTGTCAATACCCCTAACTGTAAATACCCATATCTACACACATCTCAAAGTGTATCCTTCTTCCTCTGCCCCACAAAAAAAGCCAACCCATAATCATCCGTCCGGAAAACGATCCTGCTCCATTTCGGAAAATGGAATACGTCGCCTTTCTCAGCCTTGACCTCCTTGCCCGTTTCGTCCTTGATATCTAGATTCGGTCATATCAGCATACTAGACTAAAAGCAAGTTATCATCAACTTACAAAAATGGCCCTCCAGAATGATTTTCATCTCATCGTACGAGTACATGTAGTCCAATGGCGTTCCCTTTTCAAGACGATATAGGCCGCCTGATATTGGTGTTCCGGGGGACGTTGATTCGCTGAGCAGGAGATCAGGTGGGGCCAATGATAGAATGTATGTGTGCAGATCCTACGAAGAGGCAATGTCACCAAGGAAGGCGTTTTCATTAGCGACGAGAGGTGGTTTGAATGATGACTGGGCTTTCTCAAAGTATTGCATGGCAGGCATGGTAGCGGTGATAGTGTAGCTGTTGATAATATTAGATCGTTTTCTTCATAGAGAGAGAGAGAGAGAGGGAGGGTACAATACATAATGTCAGTATTCTCCAAGTTTAGGTTTCAGGTTTTTAGCCTTGTTAAGTGATGGAAAAGTTGAGGGGAAGCAGGACTGAAACCTATATAGTAGACGGGTGCCCCTGCCTTATCCTGCCCCAATATGCTCGGCCAACCGATTTATTCAGATCTATACACGCAATTTGTATCTTCAATCACCTCCCTTCCTCCCTCCTCAGTAAAGCACGATATGCACGTCGCAGCCGGGACTCGTATACCCAACGTAGCCACTTGGCATGCAAGTAGCATTTAGTGTCATCTGCCAATTTCTAGATTATGATCTAACTAGCATGTATGGACACTTCTACATTACCATTTACGAATGATGACCGAGCTATCTTAACAACGATGGTGGAGCAATAGAGCTTGGAACTGCAGTAGTGGGGTAGGTAGTTCAAGCCCTGACCTGGTTGGCTACAGGGATTCGCTTGGAATTAATTACCTATTGTGAGTAGGGCTTGTTGGTGATTAGTGGGGTGCTGGGCATTTGTAAGAATAGGCGGGCCAGTATGGTGCACAGGTTTGCAAGTGTCTACGAAGTAGTGGGGCTCTTGGTAAACTGAAAGTGGGAAAGAGGGTACGACCCATAAGAAGCTTCCTTCCTCAGTTGTTCAGATCAATATATTCACTCCTCGCCGCGAGACTGTTGTAAATAGTGCAAATGGTATAATCTGAGGCTAGTGGTATCTATGTTTCATCTTTCTTCTTGTTCATCATCGTTCATCATCGTCTCCTTCTCTCCATCGCTTCCGCCACCACTTCAGTTTAAACCAATCCCCTAGAGCATCTTGGCTCGTGCTGCCTCGATGTCCAAAACCCCAAGTCCCTCTCCTCTGAGTTGTAATATTTATATCGTCTGCATCTGAATGATCTCCGTCTACTGGATCAGGGTGATCCAGTAAACCCGAAGAGCTGTTGATAGGTCTCTTGCCTTGCGATACGCTTCTGCTTCGCTGGTTGCCTGTTCCTAAGCCTTCGAACCACGAGCGTCTGCGCATTTGGTTCAGCCAAGCAGACTGTGCATTCCTTCTCCGTACAGGTAATGTGCCAGACCTCGGTCTCCTCTCAAGATCGGCGGATCGCCTAGCAGGTGAAGGGAGTGAGTCTCGGTCATTTAACTCGGCCCAGATTTCATCCGTTTCCTCCGAGATGGTCATTCGTCTTCTTCTTGGTGGTCTTCGTGGAGAAGGACTGCCTCCTTCCGCACTCTGCTGAGTCTCTAGAGTTGGTCGCTTTTTCGGTCGAGTGGTTATGGTAAGGGCAGGTCCAGTAGGTGCTCGTTGTAGCAATGGCGTTCTTTCATCGATGGACTTGCGCTTGGCTTGCTCCGTAATCGATCCATGAAGGCCTGGTGCTTGTTCTTCGATATCCAGCGGTTCCTCCGGCTCATCGATGAGATGGCCATGTACCAGGCCGATGCCAGGTTGCAGTGCCGTCTGTGGCATTGGCACCCTTCCCATATGTTTACTTGCTACGGGGGAAGTGGGTTCATCATCGGCGTCCTCTAACCGCCAACTCAAGCACACCACACCTGCGAGAAGGATGACGGTTCCAAGCGCAATGAGTCCTGCATGCAAATTTGACAGGCGGCTGCTTTGGTGAAAGTAAATTAAGCCATCGATGATGGCAATAATATTGTAAACACAGAAGACCAGGGGGTAGAGCACACTAGTGCTGCAAAGCTTCAGTCCACGGTGCATGTAGTAGAGCTGGGTGAGGGCGAATGCCACTAGGCCGATCAGGATCATCCAGGACTGCCAGCGGTTAAACTGATTGTGGCGATCGACGATGGTACGGACTAATAATTCAACTGCACTCTTTGCGATAAGGAGCGAATGTGCTGAGAGTATGCCGCTCACGCAGCCAAAAATGATGCCCCTTGTTAGACGTATTCGAGGTGTTGTCCGGAGATATATGTGCTTTAGAAGCCAATTTGCGATTATGAGAAGAAGAACAATGAAGAGGGTGGAGAACATCCAAGCCAGAAAATGGGGGCGTCCCAGAAGAATAAGAAGCTGGTCCAGCGTATGCGAGGGCTCTGCGATGGCACCAAATAAAGCTATAAGAAGGGCACCGATTGCAACTAACACTGTGCCAATCAGAGAGTAGCGGGTAAAGGGTTCGTTGAGGATTATCGAGGCGCATATTGAGTTGAAGACGAGCCCAGAGGCTTGGAGGGTCGATAGGACGGGGAGCGGCAAGGTGGTGATCTGGATGGTGCTGCCGACGATATTGGCAACAACGAACATGAACATGCCCAGCTGCCACCGCCGGCGCTTGTACGGTGGCCGTCTGTCATAGTCTTCCTCCTTCTCTTCCTCGAGCAGATGCGACTTGCGCTGCAGAGTCAGGCCGACGCTCTGTACGCTGGTAGAAACGAGGCCGACGATTACTCCAAGCTGTGCGTACACGTCAATCCGAGCGGCTGTGAGGAGAATGGGCGCAGGAGGGCAGAACTTACAGCAATGCTGGCGCTCGCCGTCAGTTCCACCATGCTTGGGGCGCCGAGTCTGTCGCTGCGAAGAGCCTGTGCTACCTAAACTGCGAGCGCATGCTGGTGGATGTGTTTATGAGGATAGACGCAGGGTGTGGTATGGGGTGTTGCTGGGCAGCGTGGACGTGTCTATCGTGTGGCCAGTCTCAAACGTCACACACTGCGGCGAGTGATGTATCGAGGCACGGGATGGTTTGGGAAGCGCAGCCGAGACGCGCAAGACAGGGATCGCCAGTCTGGTGACGTTGACGACGGTGATACGGGAATGAATGAAGACAACGAGACACCAACAGCAGATTAAGAAGACGCGCCGACCAGGACGGTAGATATAGACGGCCTGACCAGCGAGCCAGAAAGACGGTCAGGTGTGACCTGGCTGGCCTGCTGGGTTGCATACCAACCACATGCATCTGCACGTCTAGCCCCAAAACGTGAGGTCGAGTCGCGAGGCGCGTAGCACGGGCACCAGGTGAATACAATCGACAATGTGTTATAGAACTGTATAGCGACAAGCCTTAGACCCCTCCTTCCTTGCCTACAGTCACACAACAAAAGGTTGCAGGTGGTGCCAGTTTTGCCAGGTTGCTGCCTCTCTAGTGGTCCTTTTCCGGCTGACTGAGGGCGCTGGCCAATCAGCACTCTGGGCGGTCTGGGGGCTTCCTTGCACCTCAACTCCAAGCTCCATCGTCTATCTACCCTTCCAACTGGCGTCTGTATTATCACTGCCAAACACCTGCACCGCACCACATCCTGGAAGCACATATACGGCCGCCAATATGTCGCAAGTTCACGCCCTCTCCGACGACCAGGTAAGCTCTTACCTCCCATCCTCCACAGCTCCCCGCCAAACTACGTCAACACGGCGGCATAGCAGCATCGACTAACCACCCGCACTGTGGCAGGTCGCCGGCGAGCTGAAGAAGATGACCGCCTTCATCCGCCAGGAAGCAATGGAAAAGGCAAACGAAATTCGCCTCAAGGCCGACGAAGAATTCGCAATCGAGAAATCAAAGCTCGTGCGCCAAGAGACCGCCAACATCGACTCGTCCTACGAGAAGAAGTTCAAGCAAGCCTCCATGTCGCAGCAAATCACCCGCTCCACCGTCTCCAACAAGTCGCGGTTACGGATCCTGAGCGCTAGGCAGGAGCTGCTCAACAAGCTGTTCGACGATGCAAACAAGAAGCTTGGAGATGTGACCAAAGACCAGACGAAGTACCAGGACATCTTGAAGAACTTGATTCTCGAGGGTGCCTATGCGCTTAATGAGGACAAGCTCCAGGTCAAGGTCAGGAAAGCCGACTACGACGCGACAAAAAAGGCGATCGACGAGGCACAGTCAGAATACAAGGACAAGGTCAGCAAAGAAGTCGCCATCACCATTGATGAGAGCGACCCGTTGCCAGAGGGCGCGTAAGTTTGAACCCTGGAGAACTCATAGCGATCAGCTAACATGTCGTAGTGCTGGCGGTGCCATCGTTGTCGGTACCGGTGGCAGAATCGACATCAACAACACCTTCGAAGAGCGCCTGAGACTTCTCGAGACCCAGGCTCTGCCATCCATCAGAGTCACACTATTCGGCGAGAACGAGAACAGGAAGTTCCGCGATTGAGAGGCCTGTGTCAAGGCTCGAGAAATGGTATTTTCGCTCGCCGCTGTGTCGACTCCCGTGTTCGGCCTAGGCAGTATTTGCAGCATATGCGTCTAGATCAGTCACACGGCTCACGACTTTTCCGATTCGCGCACAGGATATTTCCCTTTTACAGATGTGCATAGTGTGTAGAGTACCTGGATGATGGAGCGAGCCGTCTATTCAATACAACCCGTCACCACGAGGCGGTACATTGTTCATTTTGGCTTTATGCACTACTCTGACACTCGGTGGGTATAGGTGACCGTTGTTTTCGTCGTACTCTTCGGATCATCTGCCACGACCTCGCATGCCAAGCGCAACCCGGTGCAGAAAAACGTATCTTAATTATGTTGGGTAGGTGTCCATCATGTACTGTTTACTTTCTTTCTTGGGTTCTTTTGATAATGCCAACAACTTCAACTCAGCCTCTCTCTTGCTGAACCTAATTATCTTAGGTTTATATGCATAGCAGTGCGCTAACCAATAGCATCCCTGTCACACTTGACGAGCTGAACATGTCAGCTCAGCCATTAACTTACGAACCCCACCAAGGCAACAATTCTCATCCTTCGTTGCCTCAATTTCACATCCTACTCCCATAGAGAACAGTCGATTGTTAGCCTTCTACCCTTTGTTGCTGCTCACAATGGCGCCATTCCGTCTCTCCAAGATGTTCGGCGCTGGGGGCCAGCCTGATGGACAGTCCACACATGTTGACGGACAGAATACTCAAATGATACATAAACAAAATCAGAATTCTCAAACAAAATTACATAAAAAAAATCCAGTGGACAGCCATCGACGGACATTGTCTGACTCTATTTCGAGTGGATCAACGGCTTTTGGATATGGTGAACATTTTATAGAGCCTGGTGGCAACAGCCGCAACGGAAATGGCTATCAAGGAAACCGGCACCCTCAGTATGATTCCCTTCGTTTATCACCTTGGCCTTCAAATAACTACTCTGGCCAGATAAAACAAACTGATGAGATATCTGACAAGCAACCTCCTTTGAATCTCCCGAGTAAGAAATCATCAGAGCAATCTGCTGGTGAACTATATGGAGACCATCGCCTGGAGGGCACCGCACCTAGTCAGCCCATAAAAGCACGGATCATACCAGTGCCAGGACGACCACCACCACCCGTGCCGCGCGCCCTGCCTCAAATCGATAGAGAACTTTTCTTTGATGATTCTACACCTGATTACCAACCAGTTCCTACGGTGTATGAATTGCCAGCCATTAGCGTAGGGCATGGAGAGTATGGAGACCCGCACTCAGATACTCCTATGGATATTGGTCAATATCTACCTCCAGAGCTAACGCGCCTACGTGCGGGTGGGTGGATACAAGGTCAACTCACACCCATTCATCAGCAACAAGAACCCCCTTATACCGAAAAGTCTACGCCGGTTCAACAACCACCATCCATGGAACTTCCAAGGCAAAATACAGGTTCACCTATCATAATGACGGCAACGAAAGGCCAAAGTCTCTTTCGAGAATCCGTGAAGCATATCAGTAGTGAATCTGTTGCAACCACGTCATTGCATGATGAGATATCTACTAATATCACCCCTTTACCTTCGACGGCCGGTAGTTCTACGATCAATGTGCCATATCTTCACAAACCTTCTCAATCGACGGCCTATATTGTTGCTCCAGGTGACTCTAGATCTGAAACCGGAATCTCCACAGAACGAATTAGGTTGGACTCACGGTTCGCAAACTCTTCGGTAGCCCTACGTCTGCCTTCTCCCTCACTGTCTGGCTCAGGAATACTTGGTCCCAAGATCTACCAGTACCTAGCATTGAGGGATATGGAGTTCAGGCTTGTCAGGATCTTGCCTGAAACAATGTCTAAATTGAAGTGCGAAATATTGCACAGGTCGCTCGACGATGCACCGGACTACACTGCAATCTCCGTAAGAAGCACCGGTAACCCATGTTGCATATCAAACTTCACTAATATCAGTACTACTTTTAGTATGTGTGGGGAGATGGTCTTGACACAAAGCCACTTGTTTTGGAAGGCGCTGTGATTCCCGTTGCTGCTAATCTTCATGATGCACTCGAGGCGGTTCGCCAAAAGAAGGAAGAAATGCTGGTTTGGGTTGATGCTCTGTGTATTGACCAACAAAACAAAGACGAGAGGGCAGCACAAGTTCGTTTGATGGGCCACATCTATAGTCGAGCCATATCTGTCGCTATTTGGCTAGGACCTGCAGCTGATGAAAATGCGCTGGCGATGCAGTTACTTCAGCAAGTAGCAAATCATCAGGTTTCTCCGCAGCGTATAAGGTCTGTTCGTAAACATGCAGATTCCGCCGCACTCTTTGCTCTTTTTAAAAGGGATTACTGGAAACGATTATGGGTGAGTAACTCAGTTTATATTTCCCTGCGAATCGGGTACTAATACCGTGACCCAACAATTTAGGTTGTGCAAGAAGTTCTTTTGGCTCAAGATAAGATGGTGTACTGTGGCGACTATATTTTTCCGTGGCAAATTTACCAAATAGCCGCAAACGCTTTTTGGGACAGAGATAGCGATCCTCACATTCGTCAGGGACCATCCAGCTTTCCAGATAGCAGTGAACTCCTGCAACTTGGAAACCAGTCCCTATTACAGCTAATGCGTACATGTAGGAAGAAGCTCAGTGAAAACCCACGCGATAAAGTTTTCGGCATCCTAGGATTGCTTCCAGAGGCCACGCAGCGGGACTTTCCTGTGGACTACAGTCAATCTATAAAAACTGTGTACACGGACGTTGTTGATCATATCGTATCCACAACCGACCAATTAGATGTCATACGCGAGGCGATACATTTCCCCCCTCATGTTAACTCTACAGGACTTCCCAGTTGGTGTCCAGACTGTACGTATCTATATATTCAAAAGTTAGATGCGACCTAACTAACCGCGTCTATGTGTTTCAGGGTCCCATGTCCCCGAAGTGTCTGGCCTGGGAAGTACACATGGCTTCGATGCTTCGAGGGGTCAACACGGCCCAACACAAGCCCAGTATCGATTCCACGACCATAGACGGAAGCTTGAAGTATCCGCTATCAAGCTGGACACCATCAAAGCGACAGGAATCGCTGTTGGTACCTTCTGTGCAGCACAAGACTACCTTACCGCATTTATGCACTGGCGTGCAACACTCTTACACGTGCTGAATATTGAAGAAGGCGACGCTGGCAACCCGTTCCATAAGGCTTTCTGCCGCACACTATGTCTTGGTCAGGTTCCAAATGAACAAAACCAGCGACAACCATGGCATTACGTATGCTATCATGTCTTCTCTTCCCTAATCCTTGAAAAGTTGCCACGCCTTCCCATAGATGCCGACCTGCGATATTATGCTGACACCACGGGAATGGTTGTGCCAGAAGAACGACGAATGTTCCTGCAAGAGAACTTTGGTAATCGGATGATGGGTCGAAACTTCTGCATTACTGAACAAGGATTGCTAGGTATGGGTTCTGGGTTTATGAGGATGGGTGATCTAGTCGTTGTTCCGTTTGGATGTGCGACGCCAATTTTGCTTCGTCCGGAGGGCCGACAGGACGAGTATCGTTACGTTGGCGATATCTATATCGATGGTTATATGCATGGTGAAGCGGTCAGGCAGTTTGAGGGAGTAGTCCATGATGGGAGCCCTAGGAGAGAAGTGACGAAGTACAAGCTCTGCTGAGATCCGGGCGGAGTCGCAAGAAGTATGCGTCTGTACATGAGTACGCTATCATAGTCTCAGGTTCTGTGTCGACCATGAACTGGAAAGACTCAGTACGGATCACTGTTGTAAGGCAAGGGGTGGTTCCCAAACGGCTATGTCGGGACTGTTGTGTCAGTGAAGCGTCTCCCGGATACGTTATCCGCCATGGTTATTTGATAGCATATAATACCCACACAATCCACAGCACCATCATCTTCATACCACACTTCGACCGATTCGCAAGATTTGACCTAATGTTTGATAACCTCTCCGACAAGATGGTACCGACAGTTGTCAAACACACTCAACCCCCTACCATGACCGGTGCGTGGATTCGCCCAACCTGCTGATCAGATTCTGCTCCCCACAGCACCCCATGGGGTACGCACGAGCGCCTCCCCAGGCAGTGTATCCTGGGCCGAGTAGATTATCACTCTTCATGGTGCGTCACCATGTACTACTCGCTTGTTGAGGCATCTCCAGTCCCGGTTTTTCTTCGATCACAAAATCCCTCAACTTGCACAAACATTACACACCGACAACAAACTAGCGTCCGATGCCGATGATTGGAGGCCACAAGTAGAACTAACGCTGATCCAGGATGATAGACTGTTGAGGCGGACCGCGCACGAGACGACTGGGGCTGAATATAGGGTAGTGCATTCCTCCGACATCTCCCGTCCAGTTTTCCCGCCTAACAATGTCTTTCACTGACGGCCAAGCCGGTGTGTTTGCCTGATAGTTTATCTTGGCCAGTTCCTTCATCTTGGCCTAGCTACGGTCGAGCATTCCGGCATTACTCTGTGGCCCCACTCGACTACCTAGCAAGCATCCAGTTTCTATTCAAAAGTGGATTCGGAGGTTCGAGACGAAGGGGGCCAAGTCCCAGATTTCCAGGATTGCATTGGATGCGGGTGCTTGGGATCCCGCTTGTTACCCGCCTCCATGCTTGTAACTACGCCTCCACGTGGCCATTCAGCCAGGTGCACGCACCAGGACGCTCAAGTATCCACTATCGTCTCCCAAGCTGCCGACAAGCTGCCGACTGGATACTAAACATGGACTTGATTGCCTCGTGGTCTTGGATGCCACCTCGGCCGTTCTTGGCCCACGCGACTGTCATTTTGAATCGTATTTACACTTTTCTGAAAAGATTGCGAATGTCACAACAAATTGGAGGCCTGGAAAACTGTCATGTAGAACTAAGTATGTGCAGAGTGGAGCTCATCAAATCTCGCAGTATCGATCGATTGAGGTGCGCCCATCCGACGATTGGATTCAACAACCCCGCCGTAGGGCTCAAGAGTGCAGGCGGAATCTAGATCTCTTGGCAAATAGCACATCTACAAATCCGCGGGCGTCAGGATGCATCTTTGTGGCGTGAACTTCATTCATCAACCAATGCTAAGACCAACAGCGCTTACTGTTGCAACTGGTAGAATGTCATCGTACGCTTCAGGGATCCACCCCGAAGCAGGCACCGATTGTCTGTAAGTAGCAACGCTTGTCTTTGTTCGCTGTGTTTAAAACTCGGGGCGCATGCACTTCCAAGGTTTTGTGGCTTGCCATGGATTTCTCGCCTGTCGCTTCTCTTGCGACAAGACTGTCAAGACTCTGGAGTGGGCTCTTCTTTCGGTGAACACTACTACTCCCCGCAACGGTGAGAGTCTTGGTCTGGAATACCTGCCGAAGAGTGTTATTCTGATTCTGAGAGACTACGTACTGCACATCTAGTCGACTAGGAGAGCAGGTTTGGGTGAGTAAGACCATCTCCTTTGAATTTATCAGTTTTATGTTTGAAATGTCGCTGTCTAGGGGCCCTAACTCTACGATGGCCGCCACTCACACGTGGAGTAATCATGGAGAAACACTAGAAGCGTTAGCTGCAATGTCGAACTACAATGCACAACCGGCCCTAGAAAATGCTCATTGGCCATGTTTACGATTGCCCTAGGAGTTAACCACGATCACCTACGCCACTTGTTGAATACCGAGCCTGCACAAGCAGCTCATGTCCGGAAAAAGGCAAAGCGTATGGCTGACTTGCCATCGGGCTCTCCGCCCCTTTCCATTGGCAAGTCTTATGTGTGGGCAACGGCTGGGGCAAGTGTCTTGGTATACTAGCATGCGCGGAGCAAAGGCAATTGAACTAGCGAAACTCGAGAACTTTTCGGAATGCACAGTAGCCGCCTGAGTATGGTTAGCGGAAGATCAGATGTTATCGTGGGGGAATCCGAGATATGTGAAGGTTTTTGTATAAAGCCTAGTCGTACGTCCCCGGATTGTGAATTCCCCAGATCATCCAGCTTGAATCTGGAGATCCACTGGCCTTCTCCGCATCTTGTACCCCAGAGAATTCATCTCATTATCAAATTCTTGTCACTCCAATTCCGTCTAAGATTTCTTGTGCACGAATTTGATCATGGCGGACAAGTCTGAGAAAAATGACGTTGTCATGCTTGAGCAGCAACCAACGAGGGACTCGACCATTCTGAAGCCGATCCCTCAAGTCCAGAAGACTGATTACTCTGGTGCTTATGAGGTCCGTTCACTCACAGAACCAAAAGTGAGCGATGCGTGTCTAACCTCCCACACAGAAAACTGATCCCCGAGAAATTGCCCTCGTCAAGAAGCTCGACAGATGGATCATGCCCATGCTCTGGTCGATGTATTGGCTCAACTACCTTGATCGTAACGCTATTGCTTTGGCACGTCTCGATGACTTGGAAGAAGACCTCAACCTTTCCAGCACACAATACCAGACGTGTGTGTCGATTCTGTTCGTCGGCTACCTCCTTGGACAAATTCCATCCAACATGTTCCTCAACCGAACCCGTCCTTCTCGATACATGGGTATCTGCATGATGCTATGGGCCGTCGTCAGTTCCCTGACCGCCTTGTCCAAGAGCTTCACTGGCCTACTTCTGACACGATTCTTCCTCGGCGTCACAGAAGCACCTTACTACCCAGGCGCAGTCTACCTCCTCTCCATGTTCTACACCCGCAAGGAAGTCGCTACTCGCATTGCCATCCTCTATACTGGTAACATTCTCGCCACCGCTTTTGCTGGCCTGATCGCAGCTGGCATCTTCCACGGTCTCGGCAATGTTGCTGGCATCTCTGGCTGGCGCTGGCTCTTCATTCTTCAGGGTGTGGTCACCTTCGTCATTGCCATCTTCGGATACTTCCTTCTCCCTGATTTCCCGCACAACACATGGTGGCTTACCGAAGACGAGCGCGCCCTTGCCACCAACCGCATGGCCCTCGATACTGTCGGCAACAAGGGCGATACTTCAGTCTGGGCCGGTTTCCGACAGGCGGCCAAGGACCCCATGGTCTGGATCTTTGCTGCCATGGCACACATGCATCTTGCCGCAAACGGTTTCAAGAACTTCTTCCCCACTGTCGTCAAGACGCTCGGCTTTTCCCAACTTATCACTCTGGTTCTGACGTGCCCACCGTATCTCATCGCTGGCGTCGTTACCATTGCCGTGTCCTGGTCTTCGGGCAAGTTTAACGAGCGCACGTGGCATATTACTATTTCAAAGTGTGTCGCGACTGTTGGCTTCCTTGTTGCTTGCGCGCCCATTGGTGTGGCCGGGCGCTACGCGGCCATGGTCATTTTCACTATCGGAACATATGGCGTTAACTCGCTCATTCTCGGTTGGTGCGGCTCGACTTGTGGTCAGACGCCAGAAAAGAAAGCCGTGGCCATTGGAATTGTCACGACAATCATGAATGCCAGCTTCATCTGGTGAGTAATAGCTTATTCCAGATTTTGTTGCGATGCAAGACTAATTCTATACTAGGACCCCCTACCTTTGGCCAAAGTCTGACGAGCCCCGCTATGTTATTGCTTTGAGCTCCTCTGCTGCTTTCTCCATTGCTACGTTTGCTCTAGCTTGGGTTGCTAAGATTGTTTTCATGAGGAAGAACAAGAAGCTCCGCGAGTCCGACGACGAGGTCCAGACATTCTTTGTCTACTAGAGTGCTTCGTACTCGTTGCGAACAACTGTGCTGGACTGGCGTTGGATATCTTTCATGAGATAGTACGCGGGTCATGCGCATATGTTATAGAGGCCAGCCATTCTTGGAGAAGTCCAAGATTAATGCACGAGCGGTTACTACGATACTAAAATCTTACAATATTATAAGTTTACAATACCTTTATTTCTGAAGACCTTTGAGTAGTTCCAGGATGAGTATACTTGATAAGTTTCTGATGCAATTTATCAACTTGAGGCGCTCGTCCATGACATGAAGGTACGCCTCGACGAGGTGTCAGTACCTGTATGCGGCGTGACTGGTTCAAAAGACTTGCTGCACTCCTCCAAAAGCTGTTAGTTGCTCTTTGTACACTGCGGCCGGATTCTAAAAAGGATTTGGCGCAAAAGCTGGACAACGGAAGAGTTCAAATGCACATCTACCAGTCTTTGCAACCAAGCCAGCTCTGCAGGAATAGTGACAAGCCACTGCCAAGCTAGACAGGTGTCAGTGATTTTTTACAGAAGGCCACTCATTGTAGATCAGCAGCTCAAATTATGGGTTGTAAGAAATTTGAGGGTGATTTAAGGTTGCCCAGAGAGAGAAGATTGAGAACGGTGGACAGTGGGCGGAGTATCGGTTTGGGGGCGTTACCCTTCTTTCTCTTATCGATACGGAGTGTTACTCTGCTCCTGCTGTGATCAATACTTGATCCGGACTTGCCAAATCGGGCAGGTTGATTAGCGCTAGGTAAGAAAGTCATGGTACACCTTTGTGAACAGTCACCCACGTTTCGTGATTGTGCGACGTCCTGTAATGTATATTACCCGACGCTCCTCTTGCGCATTGTATCATACTTTGGGGAAGTGCTGACGCATTCATTTCAGTAGTAAGTTAGGTAGCAAAACTGTTGCAGCAGTGGAGGAGCAATGATATGGGAAACATGGACAAAGCCCAGGTGAGTATTTGATTTGTAAATATATACATGGAACATAATAGGTAGCCCAGACCTAGGATACTTTTCCGCCAGTGACACCAAACAGACCCAAGATCTTAATAATATACAAAGTACATGTTGAACTCCAAAACTTCTCAATCGTGAACGAAATGTGCGTAAATGCATGATATGGGGGGGGGAGGGGGGTGGAAAGTCTAGTTAGACATGTATCCAATCCCATTTTGAGCCGGTACAGTTACAGTAGCTGTCTCCGTGAGGGTCTTGGTCACCGTGCCAAGGTTGCAGGATGTTGAGTTTGAGCCAGCAGTGACGTAGAAAGTTGGGGTGACAGTAACGTATACAGGAGCCTTGCAATCTCCGTTGCCGCCGGCTGGTGGGCCAGAGGGCTTGGCTGGTGCACCTGTCGGGGCGAGAGATAGAGAGGGCGGGTCACTCTTGGGTGCGGCTGGCGTTGGAGCGTTGTCGGCTTGCTTGTTCGGCGCACTGGGGCTCAATGAGGGCTTACCAGCAGCTTGATCCTTGACGGCTTGGGACGGGTATGTATCGGCTTTAGATGAGGCCTTTGCGGACGGCGTGGTAGAAGGTGCCTTGTCAGATACAGGAGCCGGCGCGCCAGTAGCAGCACAACCCTCTCCGGTGACGGAAGTTGCTGAAGCAGGGCCTGACTGAAGAGGGTTGCAGCCAGGTAGCTCCTTGAGTACAGCCGGGGCTTGTTGGGCAGAAGCGGAGCTAACTGTGCATTGCTTGAAGCTAGCATCGTTGTCATCGTTGACATTGTCCTTCCCAAAGTACTGTTCCATCTCCGCTTGGCCACATCCACAACCGCATTTCGAGCCTGATTCCTTGCCAGTAGCACGCTGGAGGACACCCTTCTCCCATCCGTTCAAGAAATCGGCGTGGAACCCGAAGCCAGTTGGGTCACCGTTGGAAAGGACCCAGGGGGACTCAGTATCCTTGTACTTGCCTTCAAATGATGAGACATCATACCAAAACTCGATGAAGATTTTGGGGAAACGCGCCTTTTGGTGAGTCTTGGGGCAGCCAGCGGTACCCGGGCCTCCGGTTGGGTAAGCCATGTGTGCATTTTGGTTTTTAGGGTCGAGCTTCTCTCCATTCCAGCACGAAGGAAATGTAACCTCTGAGGCCAGTCCGTACTTGCAAGTTTTAAAGCCCTTGGGGAAACCTTCGCTGAAGATTGGTTGATCATTACCGTCAGGTTTGTGGCAACCCCACCGCACACCCGCAGCGTTGCTACCCTCAGAACGCTTCAGTGGGCTTCCGGCGATCATATTGAAGTTCTCCGGAAATTCAGTGACGTCGTCCCAGTCACCAGACTCTCCGTACTTGTAATAGATCTTGGTATATTGCTCAGGCACATGGTGATAGCCGTCACTACCCTTAAAGAAAAGGGTTGGGCGCCAGTACAAGCTCTTGTCAGGCTTGATACGGTTCGTGGTGCACGAAGATTTCTGAGTCGCATCGAAGTTCGTGGATGAACTCAGCCCGTTACCTCCATCGAACGAGTGAAGATGGGGGCTGTTTGTACCAGGGAAGAGGGCCGGGTCTATGCGATCGTAGCTGAGTGCAGCTCCTTTGCGATTGAAGAAGCTAAAGTAATGACCATTGCAGTTGAATGCAGAAGCTGTGGTGGCCAGAACAGCCGTGGCTGCGATGATGTTGGAGCGCATAGTGGCAATAGATTTGGTATCTGGTATACGAGGGCTTTTGGCCTAGTGATGAACGAGCAAAAATAGATGCTTGATATAGTATATCGAGTCTCGGACTCTATGAAAGGAGTGTGTGCAAAAGCTTGCAAAAATGAATGGTATTCCTGTACCCGGAACAAGAGAGCGTGGTGGAGCGGTGCAAGAAATGACAACGCAGGTGTCGGTCATATATAACGGGCGCTACTGTGGCCAAGGTTGCAGGCAAGCTGGCGGCTTGACTGGGTAGCCTCAGTGGCGCACCATAATAAGAAAGGAAATTATCTAAGAACTGACCAGGTACAGTAACGCTGTGCGCGGGGCCTGACAGGTCGAGCCGCGCCGCTGCGAAGGCCTGAGGTTGCAGCTGAGTTCTTGTCAGGGGTTTGCTGAAAGACTCCTTTGCATGCTATGAGTCTTTGAAGCTTCGGTCAAAGACTCACCGCAATGGTGAGCCTGCATCTTATCTCTGCAAGCCGTTATGGGGCAAGATAAGACATCATCTCATTGTACTGCTTTATCGCTTCATCCCTGTTGATGGCGACAAACATTGTTTACCGCTCGGGTATGCCAAGACAGTTGCCATGCCTCGCGGAAGAAACGAGTGGCTGGATTTCAAACGTGCTGACACCCCTTGCCTAAGATTACCGCCTGCAGCAACTATTTTCGATGACAGCACCCATTTCCATTCGCAAGGCTTGTTCAGGATGCACAACGTCGGGTATGTTTCTCAACTTCGGGTTTCGATGCTTGCAACTTGCAGCTGTTGGAGTCCGCCGGCGGCAAGCCTGTGGGGATGCGCAATCCTCGTCTAGACGGCCCTTTTGAATAATATACTGGGTCTTCTTGGTATTCATCTCCCGTTCCTCATATCCAGAACATTAGACTATATGGCTTTATCCTTAGTAGTCATTAGGCATCGACCCTGTAGCCGAGCATCATATCCGGTAGGCAGCGAATGGTGACCTTGCAAAACTTCCTAGTCACCTGATACCTCATACCCTCATTGACGACAATTTACAGCGTCGGCGTGTCTGTACTTGTTGAGCAAACTGAAACTTCAGCCCCCGAAAAAAAGCTGTTGTGCCGCCAGGATCCACCGAGCTGCCGGCCCACGCCGCGCCATTTTAATCTACGAGCGCTAAAGAGCAAGCAATCGAATCATGTGTCGACAAAACCGATCAGATCCTGATTGCAGATCTCCAAACAAACTACTATCTCCACGATAAGAGATTTCAGATAATCTAGAACTGCAAATTGGCGATCGCAATATTACAGTGGTTCAAGATATCACAAGAGTGCAAGAAATCATTATCTTCAAAGCTGTTGTTCACCTCCAGCACAAATGGTGGAGCTCAATTACTTGGCAGCTGTGCCCCAGCTATGGCACCGCATTTTGCCCCACAGCCATACGATTTTATCACCTCCTGTCTTATCGCAAGCCGACTTGAGAAATGATTCTCATACATCATTTCTCGCCAACCTTGCTGCTGAAGACCAGCGTTAACTTGTCTAATGCCCCCATTCAGACGGGTTTATGATGGGTCATTCGTACACACAATTCCCATAGGGTTGGACAAAATTACGAAGGCATTCTGGTGTATTTCCCAAATTTCTCTGCTACGAACACCGCCCGGACCAATGCGCTAGTTTGACCAATTACGATAAGAGTCATCAGATTATTACGTGGCGAAGCTGCAGAGTGAGAAACTAAGATGATATTCATTAGTATGCTGCACACTGCGAGATATCGGCCCGTGCAGGGTGAACAAAGAACATGGTCGTCAGTGAATGTGATCACCAACTACCTACACCATGTCATATTCGCAAAGCCCGCATACCTTATCAGGCCACTACGCAAATATTGCGAGACTATGGCATGTGGTGAAATTTGCAAGCCTGGAAGTGACCGCATTAGTCAAGTGTTGTTCGTGGAAATACCAAGGTTACTGAAGTCCTCGAGCCCGACATAGTGATCGAACATGAGCAAAGATGTAAAGCTAGATAAAACTATAGCATAACAATCGAATGCAAGCGAAGGGAAAGGCGAACGATATATATAGATACATTGGCTTCAGTATCAGGTAATCCTAGACCAACTCAATCTAGGCAATACCAAGGACATGTTTCACACGTCTGACGATGTTCTCTAAACTAACTTGAGCCAAGCTGCCGACGAAATTCTAGCGATGTGTCGGGTTGAGTTGCATTCTGATGGCATAGATCTCCTGGGTGTGCTTTCCGATCAGGAACAAAATGTCTTGGTAATCTTTAAGTTCTCCGCGCGCGAAGAATGCACCCAGTTTACTGCCCATAGCGGCGACGAGGTTCAGTATCGGGTACTGTTTTACTACTCCTTTAGGAGCAGCCACAGATACTAGCTCGGAAGTAGTCCGAGGGTCATCTGGAGCGCCAAGAGAGCCTATCAGAAGATAGGGTCAGCAATCATTTCAACGCTGCTTAGAGCATTGCTTATGGACGTTACTTACCCCGAAGGATCAAGTCCACCATCACCAAAAGCTCGGAAAGACCAGGGTTAATTTGCCCGCCTACTTTGACAAAAACCTTTGTAACACCAGACATAGGACCAACCGGGCGATGGATACTGTCTCCAATTAGATATAACATAGATAAAAAGGCATATGTTTTCTGCCTACCGAGGCTGAGATGAGATGACTTCGACAAGGCGTTGCATGGTACAACCTACTGCAACATCAAGGTCTTGTGTATCTCGAGGACTTTATCGAAGCTTTGGGGAGAAACCGCCCATGAAGGTAAATGGAATGTTGGTTGTCTGGAATAGCCAAATCATAAAGTCTGCTGCTGCAACCAAATGCTGGATTCCAGCACCTTTCGATGCGTTTGACAAATAATTTGTATCCTCCCAGGTATAAATTGCACCTACTTGCTGACTTGGTTGAGCCATCTTAGCTACCTACCTACATGGAGATAGTAATATGAATTTCAATGGCGCGAGCGAAAACCTCTCAATGATTTTCGTAGCGAGGGCTGTAGAATTGTAAGAAAGCCATGTGTCTACGATGATATTAGTTTCGGTTTAGGAAGGGTTGGCTGTGCTGAGACGCAGCAAACCCGAAAAGAACCGCGGGTGACTAGTCAACTGCAGTTACTTATCCTCACTCTCGATAAACTGAAAAAGGGCGACAATGGCTCTCCTTATACTGATACTAGATATATAAAATAGATAACATACCACTAAATAATTTCAACTAAGAAGGTTAGATTACTCTAGCTGTACCTATGATACATTTAAAAACAGTTCTAGGTAGCCTAAGTGGCTTCTCGCTGTTACATCTCAGGTGGTTACCTTCCCACTTCCCCGGTTGACTGAGAGCCTTATGCTCCTTGCTAATCCATATCTCACAACAATTGGACTATAAACGTAAATGAATCCTTCCCTAGTTAAAACAGTAATTAGTCGATTTGCTCAGCCCTGGGCAGTGACTGCCTACAGTTGCGTATTATCCAAAATTCCCGCAAAGCACTTTGAATCCATTCCAAGAGGTACACATGACTAGGTAGTTTTGTGGTCAGGCTTACCAGACATGAAATTTCGAATAATCTATCATTCGTAGATGATAAAGCGAGGTTGGCTCGAAGCACGGTACGGAAACGGTTAACTATGCCGCTATGGGGTTTCCTGCCCAGCGGCACTGAGATGCATTTGTGTTAGATATACAAGCGAATTCGGTTAGAAAAGAAATAATCTACAAGCTCACCTTACCTGCGCCGAGTATGTTTACAAACTCGACCTCAGACTTGCCCTAAGAGTGACAAAAATTTGAAATAAATTCCCTGTCGAATCTGTTCAAAAGTCCTTCAAATTAATACGCATCAATTATCGTATCTTCAATTTTGGTCTATTATATTGATCGTCACAAGCTTCCACCTTGCCCTTTCGTTCTCTTTTATTTCATGACTTTGGTTATGAGTGTTCTATTTCTACGCTTCAGTTCATTCTTTTCATTTTTTCTCATACTGGATATTTGTATTCTGATATCGCTTGCTATAAGTGTAGTAAGTTTTTCTCAACCAAGCATGTCACATGGGCTTTCGAAGCCTATGCGAATGCTCTGGGTCGGTTAACTTTGATGTTTTAGTACGAAAAGTTAGCGGGGTCCTAGACTCGATACCGTACGCGCCATACAGAACCGTTGCATTATTAATATGAGCAATTAAATTTCTCGCATCCGTTTATGCGTAATTCCTTTCAACTAGTCTTGGATCGCCGTCACCTTCACCACGAAAGCGAGTTGCAAAATATTCCTTTGGGAAGTCCAAACCAACGCGTCTCTTTTTCCCTTTGACGATATCCAGCCAAGTCTCCTTTAGATTTATAGGGACCGTAGGAAGCTCAAGGAGACATGGATATTCAGTCATTGGAATAGAAGATCGAATTTTTTCATTCTTATTGGTCACCCATGCTGCATCGTTTTCGTCCTCGAGTCTAAGATGTTGGAGGCCCCATTCAGCTGTCAAATTCATTCCATCTACTAGGTCAGTAAGAGAAACTTGGTCATTTGTATCAAGGAGACTCTGTGTAAAGATTTCGAGTGTAGGGTATGGGAGGCCCATACTACTTCGTTCCACGTTTGAGGCGCTGCAATCGAGGTGGGCATCTTCTGAAGGAACTATGATAAACCATAGTGATATACCTTTGACCTTGAATCGTGGGAAAGTGTGAAAGAGCGAAAAAATATCGACTGGATCTGGCGGATAAGGCTCGTAGATGTCCTTTGAGCTCAGAAGCATAGAGACTTTGTTGACCATACTCGTAGGCACTCATATTTCCCAATCCTAGTACCGAAAGTCAGTAATGATTTAATAACGATCATGAAATATTTTAGAGTGTGAAATCAAGGTCTACATTCCGAATTCTCCCAGCACCGAAGTATATGAGAGCTGAAATCCCCACTATGCAACAGGGAATACCAGCCGTCTCGAGTAACCGTGTTACTTCTAAGATCTCCAAAGTTCCAGCATTCCCGCAACTTGCGCTTTTATCGCCAGGGAGTGCACCTAAGAAGATAATATTGTTTGGAAGCTAGATGGGGTGGGGTGCATCAGGCGCAGCTGTATGTGCCCCCTGTTCTTCTATTGTGTTAAATTCCATAGTGTGTTTTGATGTGTCAGTAAGGTGAGAGTATTCTGATGACGTGAAGAAGGTATAAAGGCCGAGGAAACTATAGTTTGTTGTAGCGGTTTGTGAGATGAGTCTTAGCAAAGGGACTGAGTGCGAAAACAATCTTATATGCAGAGCTCCATTGTAGATAGGAATGTGTAATCGCTCACGTGCCGCTGCCGCTTAGGTTGCAGCAACTAAATCTAGCTCCGCCAGGGCTCACGAATGCACCTAATTGATAACTACGTTGCTGGTCACCCAGTTCTGTTAGTGCGCTGCTTCCAACCCCACTTTGCGGCTTCATCAGAGCCGTCACACACGGCAGCTCAGCCCTTTACTCGCTTTGGTGTAATTAAATGTCTCTCTTCTAAATGCGGACATCTAGTTCTAACTGTTCTGGTTGTGGAAACTGCATTGTTGGAAATATCAATATGAAGGGCTACATCACGCAGAATAAGAAATTAGTGTGGTTTCCGTTAGCTCAGCTATACACAAACAGTGTAACAGCAGTCTAATAACCACGAGGGTGATCATTAGTGAATTCCTAACACCATGTATTTTTGCTTGAATTTTTATGTTCATTCAACAAATAATGAAGTCTAAAAACTAGTCAGAGATAAATCGCCATGGGTCCATATGCCCCATACAAATCACGAGTAAACCTCGCCGTTGCCACTAAATACGCGAAGGGCAGGATACCAGCGGCGCGGATACTTTCGTTGCTCATTCTTATGGGGAGCAAGATGATGAAATTCAAATTGACTTCCAGGTGCATGTTGCCTACAAATAACTCCAACTTAATACCGGAATAAGTTTGATGGGAAAGAATGACCAAGCAACGAATCATGGACGATAGAAGGGAGATTAAAGACAGTCTTATGTCGTGCGGGGTATAAACATCAAATCACACCTATCGTGACGAGACCGATAACCGTTTGCCTCGAAGGGTGCCATTTTCTCAGGTGTTGTTTCTGGCGCTAAAACTATTTTGAATGCACGAAACGTGGCAGCCAGAATAATCCTCATCTGGTATGTGGCCATATTTCCCCCGGGGCAACGGCGGGACCCAACGCCAAATGGTACAAGGTGCCGGCGTTTTTCTACAATGTTTTCTTCGTCTAACCAGCGGCGGGGGTTATAGCTATCATAATCCGGAAAGAGATCAGGTCGTTGACGACTCATTGCTATATTTAGTATGCAAAATCAGTGAATATCCTCGTGTAGGTGGTTCTGGTATGGGTGTAACTTACATAAAGATTGAGTCGTTATGACGGTGCCAGCGGGGAGGAAGTACCCAAGCACGTTTAACCCTCCTGCAGGTACTAGGCGGCTTCCTGTCAGAGCAACAGGGGGGCGGAAGCGTAAGCCCTCCTTGATACAAGCGTCCAGAAGTTTCAGCGAGTCAAGTTCTTCATATCCTTCGTAAGCTTGCACTTCCTCATATAATTCTGTCTGGAGGTTCTGATTCCTTGCTAATTCATAGTAGATAAATGTGAGTGCAGATGAAGTTGTCTCCGTGGCTGCGAGCACTTGGCCTGCCATCTCCGCGCCGAGCTCGGGACCTGTCCATGACTGTGTGGGATATTTTGCATCTTGGTCTGTGAAGAGCTTGTAGACACTAGGGTCTTCTTCAAACGATGCTTCTGGACCCATTGCAGCCTGTCGGCACATCTCCTCGCCCAGATCGAAGAGCTTATCACTTGATTGTACGCGGAAGCGGGAATGTGGGAAAGGGCTGTACTGAAGCCACTCGAATAACCATTCTGGAAGGCACAGCCTCCAAACGACTAGAAAGTTATATTCCCCAACAACATGGGGAAAATCGCGAGGGTCAAGGTCTACTACTGATCCTCCCAGTATACTTTGTGAATTTTTCAAAGTGCAGATGCGAAGGTGATGAACAATGTCCTCTGACTTTGTCCCATCCGACTTAGAAAGATCGCGGACCATAGCTTCGATGTTGGTGACAAATTCCCCATGCCGGAACTTGAGGTGCTTTGTTGTTGTAGCAATCATTACTGGATGACGTCTTTGTCGTGCGATAGGGTGTTGTGGGTATGTCACTGTCCAATCATGCCCACCGACGCGCAAGGCACGAATAGCCTTTGGCGAGGTGTCCAAATCTTTCCTCACAAAAACCTTTTCGACTTCTTCAGAGTCATTTAGGATGACAAGATTTGGACTAATCCTAACGATTGGCCCATACTTTGACATGAGCTTATCCGCTTCGAATGATAGCTGGCCATTCCATCTCTGCCATCGAATCCACGCAGATGTTGCTGAGCTGATCCAAGGTCCGGGGATCGCCCGTAGGGGGTGGAAATTTGCGTAATAGATCATCTTGAGAGCTTGAAAGGCAAGTAGGAAGGCTGGGATAATCAAGATTTTCTTCCGGAGGAAGGTTGCGTTCTGCTCGCCCAAAATGACGGAGCTGGAAGACATGTCAAACACCGAGTGGTCTTTCACCGACATGATGTACTATGAAGAGCTGAAAATGTTTGGAAGTATATGGGGCAAGAACAGCGGATCCCAAGATATTAATATACCGTCACACTCTGGTTGTTTCTTCCAAACTTAGAACAATTCCATACTTATAAGCTCGAGCACCTACAGTACTTTCACATGTTGGAGCGCATCCCTATCACATTTTGGCGATTCAGAGCATAACAGTCAGTGTGACCTAGAGCTGCAATCCGTTAAACTTTGACAGGGATGCGCTCCACCATGTGGAGGCACTGTGGCGCTGGGCTACTAGGATATTGGGCCACTTTTGTTACGGATTAGCGATCCGGACCTCACGATCTCGCCAGAGTTGGAGCCAATCAGCCCTCTGTATGGGACTGATGATTACGATTAGGACAGCGCTGCCGACCACAACCTAGGCACGTAACCTAATTTGTAGATTAGCAGTCGCTAACCTACTAATCTACAACCTATTAATTAGTAAAAAACCTTACTAGAGTTAGAGCCAATTAACCCTCTATATAAGGCTAATAATTATAATTAAAATAGTACTACTAACTACAATCAATTGATTAGAGGTAAGTATATAGATAGAAACCTTATAGTTAAGCTTAGCTTTACTTAAGTCTAGTACTTACTATAATAGTAATCTTTTATATACTATAATATCTACTACTAGTAGGCTGTAATGTGGAATATGGTATCTTAACTCGGTCTGCTGCTTTTGGAATAGCCACGTAGTAAGCTTTCGTTACGGAGAGATATGAATGCAGAATTCTGAATTCTGAATTATTGGTTTGTGATTGTCTGTCTGATTGATGATTCCCAAGATCTCCCTGATTACCTATCTATTTCTACTGCTATTACCACTTCTGTTAGACACAGTTCTACTCCACTGCGGCAAACAACCAAAAAGGCTCGAATAATCAACAACGTTGATTACTGGAGTAGAACAGTATATATTGTCCAAGGGCCCTCCGGGCCCTTGGCCTGCGGTTCGCGTGCTCGCGCGCTCGCGCAGCTCTGGCCTGGCCTGTAGCCTAACAACTTCCACCATACCATAAGAAGAAAGGTTCAACCATACACGAGCTAACTGTACACTAGTATACTTACCTAGTGTTAAACCGCAGCTCTACTCCACTGCGCCAAACAAACCCAAAAAGGTAGCTGAGTATTCAACAACGTTGAATACAGGAGTAGAACAGTATATATTGTCCAAGGGCCCTCGCCCTTATCTTGCATGTACGCAGCTTACGGCCTACTGCGGCCCGTAGCGTAACACCTAGCCTATTACTATATCTATAGTATAAAGGGCACTCTTATTAGTTTACCTATAGAGTTAGTTATTATAACTCCTTATAACTTTTATATAGCCTCTATTTTATATATAAAAACATTTATATTTCTAGCTATACTAGATAAAATTGTACTTAGAAAATTAACTAGGTGTTAAGAGGTAGCCGGAAGACAATAGTACTTGCCGTAGGCTACAGGAGATAGTGAAGGGATGACGGATAGTATTCAACAGTACTACTAGTATCTAAGAGAGAATAATACTTACTTTACTCCCTTCGCAAGTGTCGAGCTTTTTATGCGCCTATGTAGCGCATCTGCCCTGCTTTAGACTACAACTATACAACGTCATGATCTCTAGTGTATCGGCCCCGCCCCCAACTCGTACTAGAGTTCACGAGAGTCTCGAGTGTTCTAAGAACCTTCGTTACAGTAGGATTATACAAGTATTATATATACGTTAGAGCCTACGCTTAAAAATATTACTGTTGTCCCTTTACTATTACCTGTAGCCTACTAACCTACGACGAGCACTATTACCTTCTAGCTACTACTTAATAACAGTAAAGAAAAAAAAAATACTTTAATTAAAATCTAAATAACTATAATCACTAGTAAGCTAAGAAGATAAAATTCTTAGATATCTATTTATATATAATATTATAAGAAGAAAAATTGTAATTCTCTTAGTATATTTCTATATCTTAAATATGTTAGGCTTCGGCGCCTACAAGGCCTGCAGGGCTGTAGTGGTATTGCGATTGGCGCATACTGAGCTGAGTGCCAAGGGCCAGTGAGCCCTTGTAACGATATATACTGTTCTACTCTAGTATTCAACGTTGTTGAATACTCAGCTACCTTTTTGGGTTTGTTTGGCGCAGTGGAGTAGAGCTGCGGTCTAACAAAATAACTATTTATATAGTATAGCTTAGAATTTTATATAGATATAAAGAATAAGGTCTACATAAGCTATATAGAAAGACTTTGTAGGGTGTGCACAGACGTATTTTGTATACAAAAGTGGTCCAACGTCTTGTGGCCCAACGTCTTGTGCTCGAGCTTACACCCTTACAAGGTCGCCGACCACTGGGTGTCAGCACGTCGGTCTAGATATCTATATAAAGTTTAGCTAGCCAGTGAACCTTTATCACATAACTCAAAGTCTTGTACTAGCTAAAATTGTGATAGGAATCTAGGCCGTAGTGCCTGGAGGCGGCAGTCTCCTAGCCGTGGGGATAAGTGGGTTGGCCATAGGCTAAACCAGGATCTCTAGACACATTCTTTCTCCTCTGGTCTTCACTGTTAGACCGCAGCTCTACTCCACTGCGCCAAACAAACCCAAAAAGGTAGATGAGTATTCAACAACGTTGAATACTAGAGTAGAACAGTATATATCGTTACAAAGGCTCACTGGCCCTTGGCACTCAGCTCAGTATGCGCCAATCGCAATACCACTACAGCCCTGCAGGCCTTGTAGGCGCCGAAGCCTAACATTCACCCTAATCTAACCCGAACTCTAATCCTGACTCAAACGCTAGGCCTGGCCCTATTTCTGACCTTTGTGGTGACATGTTGCGTGTCTACACCTTGGACAATCTAGTTATGCTGGACCAATTCAAACTTTCGACAACGCTTGTTGAGTGTTAGGCAGAACCTATTACTGCTGGTTGGGGTCCTGACAAGTATGATATCTTAGTTTACGGAGCTACTGAGCTT
Organism: Ophiosphaerella korrae; assembly: GCA_028456385.1. Taxonomy (NCBI): domain Eukaryota; kingdom Fungi; phylum Ascomycota; class Dothideomycetes; order Pleosporales; family Phaeosphaeriaceae; genus Ophiosphaerella; species Ophiosphaerella korrae. The sequence continues at coordinate 133,399 of JALNQF010000062.1, read as the reverse complement.
TGATACTCTTTTAAATTATAGATCTACAACGGGTTAGTCGTATACTCGCCGCGCAAGGCAATTTAGGCTTTTCTGGCCCGATCTCCTTTTGCCTCATACTATACTAGGCACGATAGCAGGCAAAGGTAGTGTTAAGACCGAGGGCTTCCAAGGGAGGCTTGTACTGGAGATCAGACCGTAGTATAGTATAGGGGGCAAAGGAGAGTGATTGGGCCGCAGAAGCCCGGCACCAGAAGTCAAGCCAGATAAAGTACTGGGATTTTATGTGAAACCTTATAGGGTGGAGACCCTAGAGGGGTAAAAGTTTGTTTGGTTCAAAAAACTTGGAGTTATCCTATCGATAATTTCTGATTGGGCTAACTTCGTGTAGGGATGTAGGCCAACATGCACAAACAGTGCTGATAATGTAGATTGCTAGCGAGCGGCGTCTGCAAGCGAACGGCGCCCCCCACCAACTTTGTAGGTTACTACCCTGTATTTGATTTGATTCAATAGAAAAGATAGCAAGCTGGATATCTGCTTCATTTGAAGGGCGCCGCTCGCCTGCTATCTACGTTAGTAGTTAGTATTTCTATTTAACCTTTAGTATCAGACCCTATAGCGCCTTCGCACGGTGGAACGCATCGCTATCAAAGTTTGGCGAATTAGAGCATGGCAACTAGTGTGATCTAGAGCCGTAATTCGTCAAACCTTGATAGGGATGCGCTCTACTGTACGAAGGCATTGCGCATGTGTCCTGTGCGATTACACAGTTTTTGTCTCAACGAGAGTATACTTTGGGGGAGAAACATATGATGACCTGTGGCAAGAAACCTGTGGTTTTTGAATTTTTAAATGTTCAATTTTGTGTATGAAACACGTTATAAGAATGGATCTTAACATCGTAAGGAATCATCGTGGTTATTATTACACTTGAGTATCTCCAACGGTATTTAATAATTAAAAGCTCTTCAAAACAATTAAGGGCCTGTTCGGTGCGCCAGCTGTTTTTCAAATAGTTTATGCTGGGGGTAACGCTGGTAGCGTGGCCGAGGGCGCCTTAGTTTCTGCTACTGGCCTTACCGAATCGAGCCAGACAAAATTTTGATGTGTTTGGTGCGGTAGTTTGTCCGTTTGTATTCTATCTTGGTAGTTTTTGTGACCGTCTCAACCTTATAGAGCCTCTAAGTACGCCCTACGACGCTAATCTCGCGCAAGTCGCTCGCGCTGCTTGTTAGACCGCAGCTCTACTCCACTACGCCAAACAAACCCAAAAAGGTAGCTGAGTATTCAACAACGTTGAATACAGGAGTAGAATAGTATATATCGTTACAAAGGCCCACTGGCCCTTGGCTCTCGGCTTAGTATGCGCCAATCGCAATACTACTACAGCCCTGCAGGCCTTGTAGGCGCCGAAGCCTAACAAAGGCTCGTAGAAGCTCTCTAGCGCTAAATATTAGAACTTTTTTAGCGTAGTATTGAGTATCTAAGTTTAATAGAAGTTTATATCTTATATTATATATCTACGTCCCTTACTACTATATAATACAACTCCTACGTATCGCTTGTAATCTACTCTCGCTACTTGTCTGCATTACGCCTAGTTTATACTAAATTCTAGCTATTTTCTACTTCTCTTTACAATATCTTAAGCTCCTTGCCCTTATACAACTCTAGTCTGTCAAAATCATAGTTAGCGGCACTAGTAGTAACAAGATTAGTAAAATTATAGACAGCAGCTATTACGTATAATAACTTAACTTAGTTACTAGGTAGAACTTATACGACTAGTCAAACATCCTCTAATAACGTTTAAAAATACTAAAAGTACGCTCTACTACGTTGCAGAGGCTTAAGTAGCGATAGTTAAAGAGCTCCTCTCTAAGTTAAGTAAGTACAGTAGCAACTGCCGCTACGGCTACCTTAACGCTAGCGATAACTACCTTACGATGGGCTAGATAGAGTAGAGGCATTACGTGCGTAAGTTAAATCGATTTGAAAAAATAAAAACAGGTCTAGAGGTAAGTTGCTAAGATTAAACTGTTTGAAGGCCTTAAGAGGTAACTTATAGGTCATGTTAGCACTAAGCAGGGTACGAAGATTGCTGGCGTTGCTAGCGTTTTAATTCCTATCAAACTGCATCAAAAACCCCTCGGCGATCCGAACACGCGCAGTTTAAATTTACGATTTGTATTTATTTTTGAATAAACAGGCACAACTTCTGGCGCACCGAACAGGGCCTAAGGAACCGTTTAAACTTCCAACATTGTTCGAAGTCTCAAGTTGATACCGAGGGAAAAAACTTGGAAATAATCAAAAATCACGACTGGCCGACTCGAACCTCACCGGGACAAAACCCAATTTAGCACCTACCGACTTGGGTACGAAACGCATGGACTGCATACTACTACACCTTTTAGATACCTCTGACGAAGCCCGGTGTTTTGCAGCAATAGTATATAAATAGCTTTTGCGTTGATCTCGCATGTGGTTTTTGACGTTACAGTCTGCGTACGCAATCCAGGGCGCTTCAAGATAGGATAAATGATACGGGTTTAGGCAAAGTTGAGTAAAGGAGAGTAGTGAGTCGAGATATAAGGAACTTAATTTAGCTGTACTTGCCAATGACTCCGCATAAGGTCAGGACTTCCCACATGTTCCACCGGACGTGAAAAATTGCAAGTGCGGTATCCACTTAGTGCATTGGGAAAAGGAACTTTGTCAACTAGATAGATCGTCAATATCACCTGCCGGGGTACAGAGGTGGCTTTCAAAAGTTCCTGCCCACCCCGCCCGGGAATAAGCCATATGCGCCACATCCTCAATTCAGTTAGTTGCTGACGTAGCCTCAATTCTCAACCCTTTTCCTTCCTGCTGCTCCTCTCTTCTCTTGATTAACAATAGGTTATAATCTTACTATTCGTGCTATAGTTGTTAGTTTAAAGGCTTATAGTACGCTAAATAATAAGATTACTTTTATAACAAGTGTAACAAAATAGATAATTAACTTAATATACGTATAAGTAAATTACTGTAGGTTTAATCCTTCTAAACGCCTATTTAAGCTAACTAACAATTACCTTAAAGATAGACATCGTTCTAGCTAGCTATTAAAGTAAGATAATCTAGTTTCTAATAGAATAATTAAAGCTATACGCTATAATTATTATAGAAGAGAGAAATCTTATGCTAATATTACTAGCGAACTTAGTTAGGATAGCGTTAAGATATTAGCTATAATAGTATAGCGAGTCTTATAGAAAGTAGGATTTAAGAAGATAAAGCTAACAAGAAAGCCTAGGTTAATAAAGAAAATAAAGAAAGAATAGCTTAAGTAGTACCTTTTTTATAAGGATTAGATAATAGAAGACTAAAAGAATATTATCTAGTCTAATAAAACGTCTGTTATCCTTCTCTATAGACGTAGTAGATATAGAATTTAGAGGAAGGTAGATAAAGCTTTTGTCTACAGCTATATTTATAAGAGGTAGAAGGGCTATTCTAAATTTATATTTTAGGGGTACTTTATATATAATAAGAAAGGCCTTTATTACTATTAGATACTAGAAATAAAGAAAGATAAAGAAGCTACTTCTCTCTATATTAAAGAACTAAATAAAGAGCTTAAGCCTTTAATAAAAGAATAATAAGAGCTTAAAAATAGTATACGTTGTCTTAGTCTAAGAAATAAGCTAGGTCTACAGCCTTAATAGAGGTAGGATGTATCTTATAGGAAGCTAACACGAGGTAGTAGTTTAAGAATTAATTAGTACTATTACTAGTTAGTTATTCTCTTTCTTAAGTTGTTCCCTTTTGCTAAGGAATATATAGCTAAACGCCTAGGAATAATTATTTAAGAAGATAAGGCACTAGCTTATAATTACTATATTTAATAATATATATATAATTAACACAAGGTTTAGAAGCTCTTTTAGAATAAGAACTTGCCTAATTTAAATACTATTAAGCCTTGTTAGGTATAGATAAAGCGAAATACTATAAAGAAGGGAGCACTAAAAAACAGACTTAAGGCAACTTATACTTAAGAGAAGTATTAGAAAGGCTTGCCTTAAGACAAAATACAAGCTTAGATTAAGCGTATTCCTGTACATATTTAGAAGATTATTAAGTTAGAAGGTAGGAACGAGTATAAAGAAGGGAGGAATCTAGGTAGAGATAGGCGTAAGAAACTGAATTGAGAATGTGGCGCAAAGGCTTATTCCTGGATGGGGTGGGCAGGAACTTTTGAAAGCCACCTCTGTACTAGTCAGTAAGATCAAATCGCTGCCTAGGTAACGGGCCTTTCTAAACCGTGCCCAGACGGTAGGTACCGAGCCATCCGTTAGGCCCAATCAGATTTTAATCGGCGGCGCTCCGGTTGGCAAATACCCAATTTTCCGATCACCATGTTGCACATGGTTAATTTGTTACAGGCTCTCAAGCCTAGTAAAATATGCAGGGGTACTGAGAATTTGTGAAAACCGCATGTAGATCCCCGGACGAATATCAGCACATACGCGTCTACCTAACTATATACGACTAGTCACTCACCTTCTAAAACTATTGAATTATCTTCCATAATTCAACTAGAACTTACTGAGTCCAAGGTGACTACGCTCTGAAACAACCTTAGAAGATACCTAAGTGCCGGCCGTCATTCAAACTCTCGGGAGTCGCAGCAGGTTTCTGTGCACATAGAAGAGTGTAATAATTATGTTTCAAGTATATATTATGCGTTTTTTAATGAATGGCCTTTTTTCTTTATATGCTATGACATAGAAATGTTCTTTATTCTACTTGAACGACACTACTTTTCAGCTTCCTACTATCCTTCACTTTGTTAATGCTTGCGAAAAAGCTGTACATCTCAGGAATCACCATAGTCAAGTAAAGCTCGGGAGTATTACACCAAGAGTTTTCAATTCCGCTGAAGCTCGCCTTTCAAATTTTAGGTCTGTCAACGTTGCAGATTTTAGACGAATATCCCTATCCGCGCCTCAGCTCTGGACTCGCCATTCTCTTACCGAAGATCTTATGAAATGATGATTTCACGCCAATACGATGTCAAATGGTGGCAAGGCGGCGAGTTTGTCGCAACTGACTGACGTATGATGCAATAGTAATTGCATGGGAGTCGAGCGTGCGATGTTACTTCAAGATGTCAATGTTTCACTTAAGTATTATCCCAGTTGAACTCCCACAAAAGAACCTAGACCTATAATCCTCTTACAGCCAACTCAGGCGAAATTTTACCCGAAAGATGTCGAGCCCTAGTCCAAAATACTTAATTCGAAGTTTTATTCCTTAGGTAACAACCGCATTGAGTATCAAGCTATTGGAATCGTTCGTTCTTGACTTGTTTTCCCACCTTTACGAGGCTAAGATTTTAAGCTTTCGATGATCCTAAATCTTAAAACTGTATACTCTTGTATTTTGATAACTAGTGATCATGTGCAGCAAAATTACTATCCATGCGTTGGTAAGTAGAAGGAAAACAAATTCCGTTGAGTAACCAAATTCGTAAATCTCATAAAAGGTTATATTTTGAGTGTCGTGTGCGATCTAGCAGATGTTCAGCGGAGGGATTAGCAAGTTGTCGCATGATCAAAGCAAGCAAATTGAATATTGAATAGCCTTATGATCCTCTACCATATACAACTTTTATCTAGTACTTATAGGTTTATGATAATAGATATTGAAACGGATATTAAAAGAGTATGTCCTCCTAGGACATATATTATAGCAAACTGCCAAATGTGGCTCAGGTGGGAATCGTATTCTAGGGACTGATCAGCCCCGAAAATTACTGTTTACCTCCTTGTCACCTTGGCCACCTCTCAATAAATATATGCTTAGCCTTATATAATCTCCTTCCGAGTCTTCCGGAAAATACTAGTGGTTAAGAACTTTATATCTGCTAACTCTACGGGGCACAGACTTGATTAAAGTGGTCGCTATAGTTAGAATATTGAGTCCAACTAAAACTGCTCTTTCACCCGAATTTTTAAATTGAAGTTGAGAAATAGTCAACACCAACCCGCTCGACAAACAAATTGGCGCAGCGTAATAGAGAACCGTAATACATGGTGTTTCTTTTTGTCTTGACTGAGGGAACTAGTAGTATCCGTAGGGTTTTCTACCAGCAGCCCTGTTCCACTTCTAAATTAGAGGCCCAGGGACTCAGCCAGCGTTCAGCCAGCAAAGCACGGAAAAAGGGGCATCTGGCCAATCGCAGCGCCTAGACTTGATGATCACATCTCTACTTGGTATTTTGACGAAAACGAATTTCAAGTGGACTACGGAGCCTTTCAAAAGTTCTTACCCACGCTAAAAAAAGCCACAATCTTGGCACACAATGTGGAAGTCTTCTACCTCTCAATTTGCTGAATTTTCAATAGCTATCTAGCCATTTCTCATCTCTATATGGCGCCTAATTACGATGTTAATACTCGAGACATAGTTGTTGCCTTTGAATCACGACTTGAGGGCAAGACCGCACTATGTGGTCACAATCACTAGACTACCTAACCTAGAAATGTGGCTTTTTAGTGACTTGGCGCGGGCAATGACTTTTGAAAGGCACTCCGTAGCGTCGGGCCTTTTAGATCTAAATCTGTGCGCCTCGCCTCGACGCTCTGTTCGCAAATGTCACCATGTTGGCAAGTCCACGCGTGAGCAGCACGCTGTCAGCCACTTTTGGATCAGCCAAAACTTTGAGATGTCAATCTTGGTGCGACCGTGTGTCTTGGCCGACAGAATATATGACTCGCGTTATCTCTCAAACTACAGGTTTGTAAAGTATCAATGAACTCTGGAACAAATATGCCTCGGTACCGTCAAGTTGTATATCCAGCCTGAATATGAACAGTGAGTTAGCTAGCTACATATAGCCACTCCTCGAGTGTTATTCCTTATCTTCTAAACACGATCGTGGGCTTAACAACACCTCTGCTAATCATGACTCAAAAAGGTAGCCTAGATCTTCCCGACTCATCTTACTACCGCAAACAGAAAACCATCATAGTTCTTGTCACCGACAGTTTGGATCACCGTGCCCTCAAGCCTACTATCTTTCCCAATATTTTCCACAACCTTCCTCGCGCCCGCTACACCACGATCTGACACGTTCTGCGCCAATTTTCCCTTCCGCACTACATTGTCCACAATAATGCAAGCACCTGATTCGCACATTCCAAGTGCAATATCCACGTAGTTCCAATTGTTCTCCTTATCCGCATCGATGAACACGAATTCGAACTTGCCTCGCCTCCCGCTCTTGACTTCCTCAGCAAGCTGGGGTAGCACCTCGATGCCTGGACCAACACGGATGTCGACTCGGTCGGCAACCCCGGCGTTCGCGATATTCGATCGAGCTACTTCGGCATGATGCTCGTCCACCTCCACACTCGTGACCTTCACGTCAGGTGTGGCGTTCGCGAGCCAAATGGTAGAGTAGCCACCCAACGTGCCAACTTCGAGAATGTTCTTTGCGCGCGCGAGGCGCGCTTGAAGCTGCAAGTACTTGCCCTGTGCAGGGGATACGGCAATATCAGGCAAGTTTTCTTTTTCAGACGTTGATAGAGCGTGGTCAAGTGCGGATATGGACGGCGTGCTAGTTGATGAGTGAAGATGCGAAAATGCGTAGTCATCAACAGCCGTCCAACGCGGGTCTTTCTCATGGGCTGAGCCTTGTCTAGGCATGTTTATGTCCTTCAAAGCCGAATGAGACAATGGTTGTTATGCGAACTGCGAGCTTAGTTGAGTGAGGCTTGGAAGTTGGACTGGTTAGCTCTGACTCTGAAGCGGGGATCAACATAGCTTTATAGACATGGGATGCGCAAACATGACATTAATTCAGGGATGTAACCCGTGACATAGATGCCTAGAAGAGTATGCGGCATCAACGTAGATATTCGTTTTCACAATGGATAAGCATTCTACCGTTGCACGCAAACCCGATGGCTCGCACGTCATCCTGCGTTCGAGGTTAAGTCCGCTTTTATATCCGGGAGACAAGCCAATGTCCGAGCCGCGTCACTTGTGACTCAACCTCCTGGATCCTCGAGGAATGTCCCTGGATTGCTTCGGATATGGCTGAAGCGACGGAGATGTCTAGTCCGATACAGGCATCAGGCCTCACCACGGTAGTGTACGGATCACTCAATCTGCATGACGAAGCAGCACTTCTCCATATGAAATATCAAGCGCTAGAACTAAAACCATCCATGTCCCAGTATAATACAAAAACTACAAACTCAGAGTTGTGCTAAATTAATTCAAAGCCAAGTCTCTACCTCCTCTAACCCCGCGACTTCAGTAACGGGTAACGGCGGTAATCGCTTATTGATGTCCAATGGTTGGAGCGTGGTTCTCATCGCAGCGACTTTGGTGGGGCTTGCGAGGCACGATCGTCGGACGCAGTGTTGAGCCGGCATCGATTCGTCCCATTTGCTACACTTGCCACCTCTTCTATCGCTACTGCGGCCAGTATCACTGGTCGCTCTGGTATGCCCGCGAGTGACTATCAATCTGTCCGGGTGTATTGACCGATGTGCCATTTCTTGATTAGAATGGCTTCTCAAATGTACGTTTGACTTTGTGCTCTTCTTGTTACCGCTAATTTCCTCTGGTACTTGGAGATAATCAACGGAGCCGTGGGGTACATTTGGGTTATAGCTAGGTATGGTAAGTCTGAGTCTCGGCTTCGAATTAGTATCACTTTTTGTCAGTTTCTGGTCTTTCTTTCTCGGGGACGCATGCGACTTTTTCCTGCTAGAAAGTGGGCTTTTGAGGGATTCCCGAATGTCGTTTATGCTCGGCTTTGTAAGATGGAGATGTAAATTGTGGATATTCCTCGAACTTCGTTTCTTTGTGGTAGAGTCCTTGGATAAAGTTTCGCCGGATTTTCTCATCAGTCGAAGTGGATTCTTCCGGGGAATGGGAGGTGGTACCGGACCCTCTTTGTCTACCACCAATGGTTTAATAGGTGCCCACCATGAAAGCCTCTCGCTGTCCGAACTCGAGCTCATGTCGGAATAATTCGATGAACCCCAAGAAAACCTCGATCGATAGTTGTCACCGTCGACATATGCTTTGGCCTTTTTTTCGTGTAAAAGTTGAAGTTCAGGTGACCGAGAGTCATATGTCTGGCTATAGAAACTCCCAAATCGGCCGTCGCAGTCTTTTGGGAGTAGATCAAGCATGATCTGCGCTGGGGTTAAATGCATCGTTGTGCATTCCTCTGCAATACCGAAACTGCTTTCGGAAGTTTGGTCGTCCGAATCCATCTCTGGAATTGAATCAATTCCTAGTACGTCTTTGTTCCTATTTTGATTGTCCCCATTGTTCAGGCCTGATCCGAGACCTCTAGGTATAGTTTCTTCATTTTTCTTAAGATCCGGGAGAAGTAAGAAGACTTCGCGTTCCAAGCTCGCGCAAGATTGAAGCCAGTCGACGTCTAAATTGAGGTCCACTAAGGTCGCACCAAGATGAGGTGATCGGTTGGCACTGTCCGTGTCGCACATGTCGAGTGGCTCCTTCAGTACACAGGTCTCTAGAATGCGCAAGCCCAATACATAAGTACTTCGGTGCTTACCCTGATCATCCGGGGTAACTGGTGCCGCATTGTGGCGATGTGCAAAGTGGACTTCATCACAGGTATAATGGCTGACAAGTTTGTCCCGCCGCCTGCATCGATACCTTCTGATGTGCGTTACCTCTTGAAGTTAGCCTTGCAATTCTTAGAAACGCTTCTGCAAAGCCAAGGCTAAGCGTCTTCGTTGGAGCGCAACGTCATTGGTTTGCGTCAATATCAACCAATTCAATCACAACAGCCTCAAATACACGCCCTCATCTGACACCACAAGCGCTACTAGGTTCGCCTTGTACACACCCTAACAAGGCACATTTACTCGAGACCATCAATTTTCCAGAACTCTCTGAATCAGAAATTTGAGCGAAAATTATACCAAGCGCATCGATACTATGGGCATGTAGCTTCGCTCAGGCCCATCACGTCGGGCGATGACGATTCGTCCAATCAGCTTGTACATTAGGTTCTAGTGACCATGAAATCAGAAAGGAAAGGAATCAGAAACTTCCATGGAATTGCCGAAGTGACCTCAGAAGCACATCCATGAAAAGATCTATTATTGGCCTGCGAACTGCCATGTGGCGATGCAGTCTTGATTCTGATCTTTACCGTGCGCGCCCTGGTCATACTGAAAGGCAGGCATCCAAATAGTTGGAAAAGTACTCATGGAATTACATGTCGGCGTTGGAGTTTTGCCACATTCGTCATCACATTATGACCGTTATTGCGATATTGCGACACCTCGTCTGGCCAACTGGCAAATCCGCTATACCATCCACCGTAGAAAAAATGAAGCTGCAGAGTTTTCAACGGCGAGAGCTTGTTATAGTGGAGCGATTATCAAACTTTATTGTCGAGTCTGACTGTTGTGTTTTAGGCGCGCTGTTCTGACTACGCCTCGCTGACCACCGCCGATTTTGAAACGCGCCCCCAACTGAATGCCCATTGGCTTTCCTCTCGGTGGCCGAACCGTTCATCACGAGTTCACGCAATTAAAACATGACTGATAGCTTTGCTCTTGTGCTCTTACCCAACATCGGAATGTGCCACAGTTCAGTTGGACTGGTCAGTGCCGTAGTTAGGTTGATCTTTTTCTGTGTGCGTGACTTGTTTTGAAGCTTGGTGTTTGCAGCGTGTTCATTTTTCTTGAAGTCATTTCGTTAGCTATAATGTGATGACCATGGGCTACAACTGAGAATGTGAAAGTGATGTCAAATGGTGGCTACTTGGTGCTTGATGTGATTGTGTATTGCTAGTGTATTGTGCTTTAGACATATGTACAAGGTAGGCCTCTCTTAATGTTCGGCTGTATCGTGGTGAGCTCTCGCCTGTAAGAAAATTGCCCTCATGTTGATGTTGCGGCGCTGACATAGTGCTCTAAGAGCCTATACACATCGCTAAAACTGTGCTTACGTTTCTCCATTAGTTCGGTGTGTGCAATTCTCAGATCAGTATTAATATGAGTGATCAAGATGTCGATAAAGTAAGACTATTTAATTAAATGATTATTGTACAGATGGGGAAATGAATCAAACGTTTGGTATATGCGACCTGACCAAACGTCATATTCTGTACCAGTTTTGGAAATACAATTATGCGAATTGGTTGTTGTATTGGGTTTGCAACTTGTCTCGTGTTGTTGACTATGTGCTGTTGGACATAAAAATAGATGTATCTGATCGGAAATATTTGGGGTATCATAATTTGGTATCACCTCGTTGGTGATTGATGACCTTTCGTTTCGATGCGATGTTTGTAGTAGTGAAGTCACTGCATTCTGGCCTTGATTCGCAAAACATTAGGATGTACTTGGATAATGTCGCCCGTCCTTCACGGTACCGCAATACCCGCCTCCTTCATCATTCTGCAACAATCGACTACTGTTCGCCATTCTGCTCCTTCCAAATTTTCTTCACATATAATTACAAATTCTTTACTTGACAACCTTCTTCCATAGACAGCCATTACACATGCCCTGGCTGCGATTGACAACTTTGTGCTCCCGTTGGGTCTCTGGGCATGGATGCCCTAATCGCAGCTTTTCAGCCTCATCGCAGATACGTAATATCGGTCCATTGTTCGACTGTGGTTGAGGTATCCAGTGATTGCATACGTGGATCGTGTAAATAATGTAACACATCGTAAAGTCGTAGCCCGTGCGTCGGGGTTGTGAGCCTTTAGTTCCTGAGGAGCTCTGACGTGGTGAGGCGTTTCTTAGTCCGGGTCTTGGGCAAGTCGATGGCTTTGCGCGTTCTCGCTAGTCAAAGCGAACTGGTGGAGAAGCCGCCGTGATTATCCCGCTCGATAGAAATGACTCTTTGTGAAATGTTGCGATATCACAACTCAGTCCAGTATGAGCGGCCGTAGTTATGAAGTACAGCGCGAAACTCGGGTCCCCTACCATGGACAGCCACAACCTCCTCTTTCTCCACACAAATATGCGAAATCGCGTCAAAGCATACCAACTATGTGTCGCAACCAAGTTCACGGGTAGTTAATGCTGGAGGTGCCTTTAAAGATGTGAACAGAGAAACTGCACACAGGTAGTGATCCCTCGAACGCGGTTTCAAAGTCTGGGAAAGGCGACGAATGTGAAAAAAAAAGAAGCTACAATTAGGAGAAAGAATGGATGAGGAGGAAGAAATGATAAATGCCCGCTTATTTCCAAGAAACTTTGAATTGTTTCTCGTTCCGCAAAAAGCAAAAAGCACTGGAACGTAGCGCCCTTGTTGCACAGGGCACTCCTGAATCCCACCCTTACCGCCGACTCTCTCCCTTCGTCATAACTTTCGCGTAAGGTCCTGAGAATCAAGGGATACTCAGGTATTCATGACTTTGCCCACACCCATGAATTAGCGGAACGAGGGCGTGACTCTTGGAGCTGATGTCATGTTGCGGCCCGAATTCGCAGGTGATTGCTGAGCTATCCCGCGCCCTCCCCGCCCCCCATTGCCCGGATAAATGTGGCTTTGAACTCCTGATCTCAAATTCAAGGAAGACAAAAGCCAAGGTGCACTTGTGTGGGAGATGGTGCCAGAACGTGGGACAATTGCACCGGTAAGGGACTCCGAGCGATCGGCACTAGCCAATTTCAGCTTGCGCATTTTCCGCTCCCATGCACCAAGCACTTGATAAGGATGCGAGTCAGTTTGGGGACGCAGGTATTGTATCCAAGGGTTCAATATAAGCATGTCTCTATTTAATTGTCCAGTTTCAACCACCATGATGGTTCGGCTTACGTGGAGGACACAATACGGAGACGCGGACCGGAGAGTTTAGCAAAAGAAAAAAGCGTCCTAGCATGCGCCAACCAATCTAAAACATGCATGTGTTCTTTACGCTCGATGATATGCTAATAGGTGTGGGCACAATACCGATCACACCACAATATCCACACAACATCACGAAACCCCATCCCCTCCCAGCCCTCCCGTCAAGCCTTTCATTCTCCTTCCAAGCAAATCGTCCTCACTCGCCAAGCTCACTAAGCTCTTCCGCCGACCTCTATCAGCCTTTCTAACCCGTCCCCTACCCCGTGCGGGTCCACCGTTTGCATGCTCGTTCGACACTTGTTTGGGAGGACTCCTAGCCTTTCCTTTCGAGAGTACTGTCATTTCAAGTGGCTGGTCTTCGTCAGCCGATGACATAGTTTCGGATCGTTGGTGATCCCATCTTTGCCGTGGTGATGTGAGACCATTCACAGCTTCAGCAAGTCCGACCGTTGCTCCTGAACCAAAATAGTCTGATCTTCGACGGCTGTAATGGGGTGTGTCCAATGGAGTGAAGAGATCATCAAAAGCTTCTTGCATCCATTTTCCGCAGCGGAAGATGTACTTCCAGCCTTCAGGAAATACGGAAACGAACTGGAGAAAGCCATGAGAGATACCCGGAATCAAGTCAACGTTTACCCAGTCTTCTTCCCTAAAGGTACCCCTTGCCCAGTCTAAACCTAATTCTTTTGCCGTAGCCCACTCTGCACGTTTTGCTTGCCGTAATCGACCGGCAAAAATGACTGTATCATCCACAAGTGGGTCGCGCTCCCCTGTAAGCATCCACGTCCGAGGAAATTTGGCAAGAAGACTCTCAGGAGCTAAAAGCGGTGAGAGGAGAAAGTCCGTACCAAAGTCTGGCCGATGGTGGGGTCCAATGTAAAGAATAATCATCGCACGCATCATCTCTGGTGTTAGAATTCGATCATTGAAGTATGATATCATACTCGACATGGCGAGACGTGTTTTTATAACCGTTGCCGGAGGCGCCGGTTGTGGCACAGCGGGCGTTGAAGGCTGAGTGATGTTTGGAGTAGGTAGTATTCCGTTGGGAACCGATGTTATATGTTCTGGTGTCTGAGAGATTTGGCCAGTGGTCACAACAGTCGTATCAATGCGGGAAACTGAACTGCTATCTTTTCCAGTATGTGCTGCTGAAAGTTTGATCATGGTTTGAGGCGACGTAAGGACGCGCTGACTCATTGGTTGTGCTGCGTTCAGTGTTCGCATTGTCTTGATACGTCCTTCATCTTCGCTGTCTGAGTTATCGGATACACCAGGGGTATTTGGGGCAAGGTGTCGGTAGTCATCGCTCTTGTGTCGGAGAATAGGTCGATTCGTTTTCCTAACTTTGCGGTCGCGTATAAGAGCCATCTGCTCGTCTGTCATCCAGTTGCCAATGTTCATATCGAGCGCCGGATAAATTAATACCACGCCGATCGGAGGAGGTATCGCCTGCTCGCCTTGCCATCTTCTCGTTGCCGTCGAACCGCTCTGAAGGATCATGAGCACCATGCCTACTGCCAGATTTCCACCTGCTGAGTCCCCAGACACGACTATTCTTGGTTCCATCTCCCCTGATAGCCCCATACATCGTCCCCGCGACGCAATAATGGCATGATATGCATCATAACACTCGTTGAGTGCGTATGGATAGGGGAACTCTGGGGCTTTTCTATAATCTAAACTTAGCACAGGCAAGCCAGTCTTGCCTGCCCATCCCATGAGTTTGTCATCATGGTTCCTGGGGTTCATGGCAACAAAACCACCACCGGGAATGTCCAAGACAATTTTGTCGTACTTCTTCAGAGCACTCAATGGCCCGTTGAAATACAGCCATCCAATAACGGGTTCCTTGTAGGAACTCTCCCTTGGCCTTGGTATTCTGATCTTTCGTGGCGGGTACCACATCAAGCGCGGACGCATCAGGTTGGTCAAGGCACCCAAGTATGGTGTTGTGCCCTTGTTCCAGGCCACACGCAGGTGGTCTACAGTCAGTGTAGCCCTGATCTTCCTGACTTTTTCATCTGCCTGCTCTGCGCATATCATGTAATACACGCTGAAGACTATGCTGAAGAAGTCCCTCAGTCCCTTTTTTTTTATTCGCATAGCAGACCAAAACCCTGCATCCAAGGCTGTGGTGACCCATGTGGCGCGAAAATAGGAGCGCGAATACAGATTCGCTAACGGTTCGGGGCATTCGAGGCCAACAAGCTTGCCAAAGTTACGGGCGATGTAGAGGTATATGAGTGTTATGAGAATAGACTGCCAGGCTGTAAGCTTCTTTGAGAGAAGCTTAGAGATGCGACGAAGGATAGGAGGGCCATGTTTGTCGCCTCTGACCGCATATTAGTATATGTATATGCATTGCAGTGTGATAGAGCGAAGTTTACCTGTAGAGATAAAAGGACCAGAAAGACACAACGGCCAACACCTGTATTTTACGGAACTGGACCGAAGGCCGGCCAACGACATGATCAATCATGGCTCTTTCGGATCTGGCTCGTGTGAAAGGATTATATCAGATCTACAGAGATATTCAGGCTGGCGAGAGCGTGCGTCATGAAAGGCAACCAGCTGAGGCGCTGCTTATGGCCCAAGCCGACGTGTGCTGTACTGGAAAAGAAAGAAAGAAGATGAGGGTCATCCCCAGTCGCCTCTGTTTCCAGACATGGCGTGAAGCCGCTGTCAAGCGTGTCGCATTGGGATTGAATGTGCTGTGGTTGGTTGGACGTGCAGCATGTGACAGGCAGTGAAGGGCATGTGTGCCATGTGAAAGCCGCATTGACCCGTTATGACATCGCCTCGGCCTTTGTCTGCTCCACAATGCACAGCCACAGTAGTCACGTGAAGGGGCTTATCAAAATAAACTACGCAGAGCGCGCTAACTACGTGGCTGTTGAGCAGCAGGTTCCCTGGCCAACATCCAAAGAGAAGGACTTTCCCAAGTAAACAAAAGGCACGGTAATCCACCAGGATTCTGCGAAAGAACAAGTGAGGTAAACGAGAGTGGAGGAGACAACACTCAACAGCCCAGTGTCCATGAGACCACTATCCGCTCGCCATCCCCTTGATAAATTCACCAACTTCAAACCCAGCCCGCCTCAAGTCAGCGTCCAGGAACCTTCCCTCCCTCTCTTTCTCGATTGTTAAACAGCGCACTGTCTCATCCATCTCCGGTTTGTTCCCACTTACATCCTTCTCATGAGTCTTCACGTAGATCGTGAGGTCTGGCCCGACAGTGCCGCGCCAAAGCGTAGCCATCCACTGCCAGTGGTCCGTCATACTATACGCGTCTTGTATAGGTATGCGCAATGCGTACGCGGTCGAAGCTGTCAGTTGGAAGGTAGGTAGAATTATGATAGGCTTGATGGATGCACATGGTGCTGATGGTGTCTGTGAAGGGGTAGTGATGCTCGGTGGGGGTGAGTTGGAGGCTGATGCAGAGTCTTTGCGGTCGATCATAGCAGCCTCCTTGTCAGACTCTTTTTCGGACACTGACGTCCTCGGCGAATGGGAATGTGAGCCACCAGCGGTGGTGATATACTCAATTATGTCTCTACTCTTTGCATGCCATTCCCCAATCAAGCGAAGATAGTTCTCGAACGTAGCCTCTTCATTGTCTGGCACCTTTGGCGGCTCGAAAATACGAGGCCGGTATAATGTTTCCTTGTCCTTCGTGAAATACTCACTGAGCCACTCAGCCAAACTTCTTACGGAAGCGATATCGTCGCCCTCTATGGCAATGACGACACCTCGAATTTGAAGATCAGGGCTTATCATTGTGGTGCCTTTGTACGGGAGACTTATGCGACCGAGAAGTTTGATCTTGTGCTGGTAAGGGAATGCCATGAGCACTTCCTCAACGCTCCTGGAGCTTTGATCATGTTGCTCAGATACGGCACTCATCTCGGCCAATGAGCTTCTCCTAGCATCGCGAGGGGTACGTGGAGGAGGCATAGTTGCACTGTTAGGAGGCGAGTATCGTACCTGTATCGGAGGGAGGGAGTCACGCCGAGCGTACTGCGGATAGTAAGGTCCCTCTGGCCTACGAACATTGCTCGGTGGTGGCCCATAATCAAATCGGCGCTTCTTGTTACCAGGTGTGAGTGGGCTGTACATAGCTGTATCCTCAAGCAATGAAGGCACTTGTATGTTGCTAAGACCTGATGGCCCATGGCCCCGTCGACGAATAGGCGATGCCAAACTGAGGCTATTCATCACGGGCAAATAACGCGTCGTCGTTGTCAGGCCGTTGGAAGTGTTGGGTGGTGGTAATGTTGGTGTGCCAGCTTCGTCTACAAAAGGGCTCGTAGGGGTTTTGATGCTACGTCCACCACACTTAGGACAGCGGTATTTGTCGACAGTGGTGTGTTGAACGGTCGGATTGAGCGGCGAAGAACCTGGCTTATCAACTCGACGAGGTTGATATCGATAATGAGGGTATTGTTCGTGATGTCTCTGTTTCTCTTTCTGTGCAACATGTCAGAAACGGAGTAAGGGGGCACTCAGCCCGCTACCAACCTCTGCAAGATCCTGCCAGCCCTTCTTTAAATCCTCAGCTTCGGCTTTCCACTGCTCGCCAATGATTTTGGATATCTCAGAGTTGTTGAGCCCGGGGTTTCGAGCGATGATAGCTTGTTGATGATGCTGCCGATAAAGAATAAATGCTACAAAGAGTCAGTATCTAGTGGATTTCATCTGAAAACAAGTCTTTGTTTGTTTCGAGTTACACTACCTATTACGGAAGGACTAGATGTGAACAAAGAAACGGACTACTCACCATTTCTCGGGCGGGGTATTTTGGGTTCCGGCTGGCAGAGGCAGAGGCGTGGAGACGGTTCATCAGACTCGGCAGACACAGCGCTTTGCGGGGATTGAATATCAGCAGGTCTATTGGTGTTGGTTGTTTCCTCTCTTCCAACTACCTCTTCGACAGGCGCAGCTCTTTTCTTGGTCCATTGAAGTGATGACGCAGCTGGCGACGGGAGTTCTTCTTTTGTACACTGCGTGGGACTCAAGGTAGGCGCCGGCTTTGCTTCATGAATCCTAGTGCTTTTACGCAGACTGCGAGATGGTACCACATCGTCGATTGAGGACTTTGTGGGTTTCTCGCCGCCCTGCATGTTAGACTTGACGTACCTCCTAGGGACGAGGAAGAAAGTCGCAACAGGAGTCGTAGGATATTGAGGTAAAGGGCAAATAATTGGTGGCAATGCATGGGTTATTGACATTCTGGTTGTAAAAACGAACTCGGTGATATAGTTACGGTCTTCGAGGGCTGCGCTTATTGTCCTCTTTCAGGGATGGGGGTTGGACGAACCACCAAACATTCTCAGCTCTATCGGAAGTGATACCTTGGATTGGTACAAATTCATTCCGAATTCATGAATCAGGGCGCGAGCGATCCCATAGCCCGATTGTTTGAGACAGACGCGGCTGGTTCAGGATAGTTGTTTTCTTTGTTCTTTTTCCACCCCCGAAGCGGCTAAGACCGCTCTAAGACATCCTAACATTCCAGAGCTAAGTATGCAAGGAGTCAACAATGCTAGTTTATCACAGGCCTTGTGATCTCGGGTGATCGTAATACCATGGATCTTTAAACCCTCTAATAGAGAATTGCAGTGAGCGCAACGACACTGCTGGGTGATATCGCTTGCTTCGCCATGTGCTAGACACTGTCTCTCATCTTGATTGCTAGTATCCTGGAGGAATTTTCAGGTTAAAACGTCCTCCCTCTTGTTGTTCTGGTCTATAGCCATGGGTTGATCCGCGAGTTGTTTGCTCTATAACTGTGTGATTACCACACACGAGGCTTGCGGCTTGCCTTCCGATTAGCTGCATAACGGCAGGACCGAGTTGGATGTCGTCCCTATTACTAAATTAGAGTAAGACAATGCGTTTGTTCTGTGCTTGACAAACCAAAATAAGTGCGCATCTGGATTGGAGCAACTCTCAGCCGTAGCTGCTTGCAGATTAGTTGTATCGCTACCCAACGGCATAATTAGACACGGTTTCTCCGCATCTTGGATGGGTGGCTTAGGTCCACCAGAACCCGATGCATCCGCGATGCCCTCAACGTGCAGCTGTTTTGCTCTAGCTTGGTCCAAAACCACAGCGCCGGGATCTGGCATAAAAACCTCGCCATTTGGCCATTGCGCCGCACTATCAACTAAGACAGCGTTCCAGTAAGCCGACAAAAAAACTTGTTGATGCTGCATTTGTGCAATTTGCCCAGTAGTGTCATCTTTTCGGCGCTTGAAATGCGGCAGAAATGTAGTATCGATCATTCGGGGAATGACGACTTTTACCGGCTTCAAAAGGTGCGCAGTTATCAGGTCAAGCTGGTTGAATAGTTCCGCGATACTCCTGTGGATGGCCTGCATGGCAAGTTCTACCTCAAGAGTAGAGTACTCAAGGAGATCCCAAAGCCCAAAGAAGACAGTGAATACTGTCCAGTGGTCAGAGGAACGCAAAATTCGTGGGATATAGGCCCTCTCGTTCTCAGAGGCGAGAAACTGTTGCACCTGTGTCTTAAAGTCGATCAGGATGGTCTTGTTATTTGTTTTGCGAGCCATCATTTGTGAATAGACATCTGCATCGATCAAAGGAATAGCGTCTCTTTCATCTGGATTGATTGGTCGAGAGTGTGCGAAGTTATCGATCAGTTCGCAAGCCAACTGGGACGTGTCAGTGATTGCTTTGCTTGGTTTCACTACGACATACTTCTGCGCATAACGTTTCTATCCACACCTCGCCCCGTCTTGGCTGCCCAGCAGCGACAAAGGAGTCAGACCAATCATCTCCGAACACAACAATGCGGTCCCCTGTGTTTTGCCACTCATCATATGTGGTGCCGTCAAAACCTGTAGAGCGTTCTTGGTAAAGAAAATAGAGAGTGATTAGGAGGACCGCTACTGTGCATTTTTGCAGGTTCGAGAGGAAACGCATTGTACAACGCTAGAAATACGCTAGAAACTAGCTGCGATAGGGATAGAGAAGGAAAATAAGGAATTGTCAAATTATCTGCTTGAGAATGATGAGGGCCAAGGACTTGTTTACGAGAGGCTGACTTCGGGAGAACTAAAAGGCCCAGCCTCGCTTCAGTTAGTCGCAAATCAAGGATTACGACGCTCAAAACAAGCTCATCGTGCTGTATAAATGCCGTGACCTATAAACAGCAGGTCGCCGCGTGCACCTTTCGAAAGAATAGCTAGCGCAGAGGCCAATGATTGAGGCAGGCTGAGATTCGATGATGCAGGTAAATCTCACTATGCCTACTTGGGTAAGCCACGATGTGAATGATTACGTGGACCCCAGGCACACACCACGTGAATAACTTTTTGCATACCTTGTTCCTGCAGGAGCCACGTACCTAGGTACGTCGTTCGAGAGATAATTACCCATATATTGAGTGCATTAGCATGCTCGCCTACTAGGTCATCGCGCTCCTCGCAGCGTCTTGAGGGCATCGGGGCGCTGGGTAATCTCCCAAATATCGAGCGCCAAAGTCCCGATACGGCGTAGATTCCTGGAATTCCGGGATTCGCTTATCTTTGCCGTGACGAGATTATTCGTACGTTTAGTCTAACGTGTTTTATCACTCCCCAGGCCACATCACTCCTCGGGCCACCACACCAAAACTATCGCCAAGCTTTTTTCCAATCAGTAACAACACCACGTCAAGAGTCTCAATTATTATTAGAGAAATGTAGAGTTACTCTAACTGCGGATATTTTTTACGAGTACCAATTTTCGACAGCTTACAAAGTTGATTTTGATAGGGTGGCCCGAGGAGTGATGTGGCCCGGGGAGTGATAAAACACGTTAGCATAACCGTTGGCTATTTTGTCAGTCTGGTGCTGTTCCATCGAAAGCGGACGTACAACGTTTCCACGACCCTGGTCGAGACGTAGTGTATTTAAGAACGTCTAATTGAGAGTCTTGTTGATAAGTGGAAATATCTCTTGCAAGAGTTTATGGTACTTGGAGAATGATCGTTTGCTTAGGCGTCGCCTCGGCATACTTGTGTTCCCAGCTATCCAGTCGAAATTCCAAATACGACAATAGAAGGCATGATGCGTCGCTGTCAGGCAATTTCGTAGCAAAAAACCTATTCATATACGATGCCTGTTGTGTTTCCCTTGCGGACCATATGATTGACATCCGGGATGCCACCCGCTTGCCGAGCATGCCGCGACATGAAGAGTGCAGTATCTTTGTGCATCCCTTCAACCCTGGCTATTGTTCCGTTCCGGCCATCAGATGCTATTTCGAAGATGTTGTTTACGTACGTATTCATTCGTGTTCATGCAGTTCCATTAGTCTCTGATCCTGTCTGTATATATTGCGAATCCCCATTGAAACCCTGTCTCGTCAAGCAAATATCTTTGAAGAGCTTTATGGGCTTCGAGAGTAATTCTATAGACATATTCTTCCGCATAGAGAGGTGGTTCGTTGTTCTTGGCAACAGTGCGATTATTGACCCAGCATTCTCTTTTCGGCTAGAATTTGTATGGTATCTCGCCTGCGCTGGCGGCTTTGCTTTCCTCAAATTCATGCTCTTGATAGCCTTTGACTGGATTTTCTTGAAAAAAATAACTGGTCGTTTCGTCGGAATGCCCAATCAAAGTCTGTAGATTCCAATGCAGTGCGCACTCGAGAGCGATAGTCGACTCGTTCCACGTATTGATGAGAATCACTATACGACTTATAAGTGGCTCAAATGTGGATTTTATAGACCCGTTAGCATAAGTATTATACGACTTCGTAATGAGAAAACATCAATCCTTGTCATCTAGGATTGATATGCCCTTTGAATCAGGAATTGTCAGGCATGCATTTTCATCTCGGCCTCTGACAACGTCGTTGTTCCTATTGTTGCAACAAGATACAACGCTAGGAGTCTGCTATCTCCTGATTCGCAGTACCCTGTGGGCTTCACATTAATAGAGATGGATGCTAACTAACTTTAGTTGATGCAGTGACGAAGCGATCAGACCCACACCCAGAACGCAAGAAGTGATGGTTAGAACTGGAACACGTGAGAGTACGACTAGCACCTTTCCGCTTTCGGAACCCTGCGTGGCGCGTCGATTCGGCGCAACGCGACAACAGCTCGAACACGACGTCATGGTAAGCTGCAACTCTGATCAAACACTTGAATTCTAGAATATGCTGATTTATATCAGGCGCGTGCTCGTACGAGCGGCGGCCCTGCGAAGAAGCGACGCAGCAGGCCCTCTGGAAGTCGCAATGCCGCTGCTGTCACCAAGCCTGTAAACAAGACGGCGACCATGAAGGCAGCCGCGAGACGGAAGCAACCACCCCAAGTAGAGGAAGATGATGAGCTTTCTGGCGTGATAGCAAGTCAGACACAAGCATCGCGGCCGCGAAAGCCCAAAGCACACGCTGAAACCGACGAGATTGCCGCAGACGAGCCCAAGGCGCGCAAGAAATACGTCCAGTTGGAGACCCGAACAAAGCGGATACCACAAGAGCTGATAGAAACATGGCCACAAGCGTCTCCGCAGGCACTAGAGCAGATCGTCGCCGTCATCCAAGAGGCAAAGAAGGACATTGCCAATACGCAGCGTGACGAACGCAAAGTCATAGCAGCCCATAACACGCTGAACCCGCTCGTACGAAAACTCACACGCCAGTTTGCTGCTTCCCGCATCCCTCCACAGGCTAAAGATATCCATTTCAATATCGATAAGCTTACCGAGCGCAACACCCACATCTCACGCGAGATCACGACAGCTCGGCATTCGAAACAATTGCTCAGCGAACAGGTCAAGGTGGCAGAGCATCTGCTGAAGCAGGACGAGGAGAGCTTAGAGCAGCTGAAGAAGGACACGAAGAAATGGAGAACAGAGTGGAAGCACCAGGAGAAGCACGGTCGGGTATGCTTATCTGTGCCTGGCATAACCGAGCAGTGGCTGACATGGAATAGATCCACCCCCTCTTACAAGGCACCCAAGAAACTACCACCCACAGTGACGGTGCTGACGACATTAGCCTGAGGCCATCATCGCCAAAAGACACTGCACTACTCGATGCACCAGTTGCGGAGCTAGTTCCTGTGCTTGATCAACTCCAGCGCAGTCTGGAGAACATGCAGAGCAATCATGCGCATGTCGACGGCATCCACGACTCCCTAAGAGATGCGCAGGCAGCCTTGGATGGCTTGCTGTTCAGGCACGCCAGCGCACAGTAGTATGCAGCTCTCTGACATATCAGCATGCAGGGCGGTATGGGATTTGGGTTTGATGGTCGGGATCGGGTATCCTTTCTTGTGGTCTCGCATAGCTCGGCGTACGGGCTGAGTGCATATGAATAAGCAGTAGACATGCTTCTGGGTTTAGTTTCAAGGCTGGTGCAGGAGTTCGTGGGGTTCAGGCTTCGGCCCAATACTGCGGAGCGGCTTCCCCGTAGGTTACACAGGTGGCTGTGAGCGGGACAGCTTAGCTTTAGCGGCTCGACTGCACGGTGTGCACCACAGAGCGCGCCTTGCTGCCATGGGTACTGGCACTCTATTTAGCATCTTCAATACCGGCGCTCTGGTCATCGGGAGTCGTGCATGCAATAAATATTTTATGCAGCGGAGCGATCCTCGACCGTGATTCGCTGTGTTGAGTGTTCTCGGCGCTGCAGTGACCATCCACGTTCCCACACGCCAGCCATTACAGCGCTGCGTAAGGTGTTTTTGTGGATCATGTGTTTTCCGGCTCGTGGGTTTCCCGGCTCTTGGATCGACTATGTAGCGCCAGGACGGTGAAGAAACCAACAAGCAACCCGTGAAGACAAGCAGTTGTTAGAGACGAGTTCGGCCCAGTCAGCAATGACATCCTTGACATCCCTACCTCGGCGTTGCTCCGATTTCTTCCCGAGCGTCGGCTAAGCACGCGACATTAAGTTGAACATCCATTGAAACACCATCTCCATCTTAACATCCACTTACCATCGCAGGGGGCGGCTGTGTCATAGCACAGAGGAACGTGCGCCACAACTCCCTGGGCCAGTGCTTCTTTCGGTTCCACGAAGCTTGCTGTAGAACGTGTCGATCTGCACCTTGGCAAGAAAAGGACCCGGTCCAAACCACGTTGAATGACGGAAGCTACGCAAAAGTCAAATGGAGCTACTTCAATTGATATGACGACCAACAAAGATGCAAATCCAGGCAAAGATGCCGACACGCCCTACGCGTCCAAAAGTACCTCACCACCAAGAGACAAGCGCTCGACAGCGTCAAATTCAGAGCCTCCAACGAAAAGTGCAAAGAAGCGTAGAAAGGTCAATCATGGTATGGCGCTCATGTTGTGTACCCATGGCTGTTGCGAGGGTTTTGCTGACCTGATACTCTCCATCATGTAGCATGCATTTACTGCAGACGTTCGGTCAGTCGCCTTCTCCATCTTCCAACGAACCAATGTTAATGCATATGAAACATTTTTCAATAATTTGCTAACCTACATGGATCAGCATATGACTTGCGACCTGGTAAGTCCGTACCACTATCGTATTCGCTACTTGACAGCTAATCATTGTTTCTATTGCACAGGCACGGCCTTGCACACGCTGTGTCAAGCGAAATATTGGGCACTTATGCCACGATGAGCCTCGTGAGGGTGTAAAGAAAGCAAAATCAGAGACAGATAATCCCTCCGGCGAATCCGAACCTACCAAAAACGGAACTAATGCAACCGACACCACTATAGATGCCGTTCCTCAACAACCCACCGCCCCAGATGCAGGGCTTAACCTGGCGCCACCTCTTCTACCTAACAGGATTGCTAGCACAACGTCAGTGGTGGGTCCCGAACCCGTATCTGCGCCACAGCCGCCATCGCTCACCACTGGGAGTCAGACTAGTGAGTTGTATACCTGTTCAGCTTGTATTTACGCTTATTGCTGACGTGTTGGAAGTGTTCAACTATAATGACTTGTTCTCCTCCTCACAAAATAACTTTCAGGACATGCACCAGTTTCATCCAGCCTACATGTTTAACACAACTGAGATCAGCAACGAGTATAATCTGCTCAACGACTTTCTCAACAATAGCTTGATGGATGATGGGGCATTTTATGGAGGTGGCGATTTCCACACTCTGTTTTCTGATGCTTCTTTGTTAAACCCCATGGGCACTCTTACGAACAGCTCGACCTTCAGTCCAAATGCAGCCAGGGGTACCCAACTACTGCCGCCACCTGCTCAGACTGCGACCAGTAATGCGTCCCAACGGCGTTCAAGTGGTTTTCCCATTGACAAGGCGCGTGAAAGATACCTCATGACAGCGGCCGACCCTGCTGGTTCGGACAGCCCAGAAGAGAGGATGAACAAGCTTTTGAAGGCTAAGATGGACGCTGGGTTACTCAGGCCTTTCAATTATGTCAAGGGATACGCACGGTTGAATCAGTATATGGAACAGAACCTACAGCAAACATCGCGCGTACGAGTCTTACGGCAACTTGACAGGTTCCGACCGAAATTTCGCGAACGCATGCAAAAGTTAACTGATGTTGACCTGGTGCGCATTGAAATGTGGTTTGACAAGAGTTTGATGGAGTATGACCGTGTCTTCGCAAGTATGGCCATACCCGCTTGCTGTTGGAGGCGAACGGGCGAGATATACAGAGGGAACAAGGAAATGGCGCGTCTCATTCACGTACCAATGTCGAAGCTCCGAGACGTATGTTGCATGTAATTGCTGGGCTTTTCTCAGCATGCTAACATCAAAAAGGGTAATATAGCTTTGCACGAGATCATCGCTGAACCGTCGTTGGTATCTTATTGGGAAAAGTTTGGGGCCATCGCATTTGACCACACTCAAAAGGCTATACTTACTAGCTGTTCACTCAAGAATCCAGATCCTAACTCGAAGGATCCGGAGATTCGATGTTGTTTCTCCTTTACTGTGAAGCGTGATATGTGGAACATGTAGGTATCCATCAAACTTCGGACATTGCAGGTACTAACTGTGACAGTCCAGCGTTGATTGTCGGTAACTTTCTTCCCATCACCGAAGCCAACCCTGGAGTAGCATCACCCTCATAGAAAGGGCCCTAGGATCTAAAGTTTAATGACGCCTTGTACAATAAACTGGCATACAGTTGTAAAGGGAAGGCAAGCAAGAAGTGGTTCAGTGCGTTCATTACAGGTTTAAGATAGGTTCGATCATGTACTCCTTTACTATGGTTACATGAAGAGCCGAACAAAAGTAATTTATTGTAAATGCAGTCAAGTGTTGTTCATTATGCTGTTGCCGTGTGTAGCTCTTTCCACAATTCTGAACTGGGGCAATCACGATAACCTCAAACTAACATCTTGTCCTCACCTATATGACCTTCTGAATGCCGTAGCCTACAATGGCCTCGTCGCAGCCCATGGCCAAGATTGAGCGTGAGAAGAAGCTTAATTCGATTCTGGGTAAGTGGTGTTCCGGCGCCAGGCCTAGCAAGCCAAAGCACTCATATCCAACAGCTTTCGGTTCAACCCTCGTCAAGCGATTTGATAAAGAGCACGATTTGTCGCTCGTCAGTGACATTCAGTCTCATATTCGCGGGCTGCCCTTCCCAGCGTCTTCCGCTCTCACGCCAAGGCAGAACGAACTTGACAAACTAGGTACTGAGTTGTGGAATCTTTCTACACGCTTGCGACGCGACGAGCCGCCAACTGATGGCAAGGCCAAAGGAGATGTAGCTTCCAAGAACAGTGCGGCCTGCATATTACGCGTCTTCTCATTCCTACTGCTCGATTCAGCTGCGGCATCCGTTAAAGGACGTCAGCGAAAGAGCTCGATTCGGCTCATGAAGGTCGCGCTAAAAGCAACACGGGTATGCATCGACAGCAATGACCTTCACAGCGCTACCAAGATTCTTGAACGAGCTGCCGAGTACCAAGACATCTTGAGCAAGGAGTCTAGCGATGCAAGGGAAGACGAAAATCAACTTGCACAACGCTTACAAACGGAGTACTTTGCCATCAGGACGGCCTTTGTAAGTGGAGCACTACAGATGCCACCTGTCCTAGTATTAGTTACATGCTGCTAACTGAAGCACTTTCAGGCGTGGCGTCAAGAGCGCATGGACACGGCGGAGCATATGTATGCAAAGTGCAAGCAGCTCTCTAGCGCACTTACGCCTAGCTCCGCAGAAAACTTGGCTGACCTTTTATACGAAATCGGAAAAGACAATATGAAGAAAAATACCTATGAAACTGCATTGAGATGGCTAGAACGTGCATATGATGTGCTCGGAGACCAAGATATAGAACTGCTCAGCTCAGAAGCTAGCGAGTTACGGCTGAGTACGATGCACAGTATCGGTATGTTTCATTTGACTATGCGATACCCAGGACTTACTGGTGAGTTAGTTCAAGGATATATCAAATTAAATACATCAGATGCCCGAGACAAGGCACGAGATATGGTGAAACTGATGGAAACGGTATTCTCTCTGACCATAATGGTGCCAATGCACAACTTGCTCATGCTCCACAGGATTATGCGGATAAAATGGTCGTTTCGCTGCTCAAGATTGAACTTATTTCATCCTCAGAGGTGATAGATACTAGCGAGTTCTATAGCGGTGAGTAAGCTCGGTCTATCTGCTATTGTATGCTTATAGTGTAGTACTCTTGCGAATGATACGGTCCATCGTACTCAACGATACAAATTTTAAAACTATCATGCATCACATTCATAAATTAAAGGATCATAGGTACGTATGGGGGGACGAAAAAGGTCGTTATACTCACTTACGACAGCAATGTCACAGCGTGCAAGATCCTAGATGATCTAATTGAAATCCGACTATTCCGAGAAGAGAACCAGAAATGGATCGAAAAGGCCGTCATTACGCGGATATGGATTGGGACCACATCTTCAATTGCTGAGAATAGCCTGGAACAATTACAGGAACTTTTGGATGCGGTCTCACAGAAAGCAAAAGTCCCACTTTCCCCTCCTGCAACCCATGCTGCACAAACTGTAAGCCACCTGCCTACCAATGTGTATCGTACAGTACTGAGAACGGACAGCTTTTATGGAAACGCGTCGAGTCAGCATCAAGTCAAGAGCAATTCGCCGCCGCTGAAGAATGGTGTCGGATATGCTTGCATTCGGTATTCGACAAAGCTGGAGCGCAGAACAAGGCTAAAGTGTCAAGGTCAGTAGCCTAATAGCGTAGTGGAACAGACATTTGACGTTCGCAGAAAACTTATTCAATGCGCGATATCTAAGCAAGACTATGTCAGCGCACGAGAAGCATACCATAACATGTCTGAGGCTGGCAGAGATGATCCAGTGACACGATATCTGATGTACAAAGCAGGGCTCCAGAGTGGAGACATGGACCTTAGTATGTTTCTTGCTTGCGTATATACAGCTTCGTATTAACACCGATAGCTGCCGAGTGCATGGAATTCGTGTGTCGCAGCTCCGCAAAAGATGCAACGCTTCTATATGCCTGTGTAATGGAGGCCCAGAATGCTGGAGATAAACGACAGGCTATTCGTGCACTCGAAAAAGTACTTGAAAAGTACGACTATAGTGCACCTACAGGGATACATCTTCCTGCACTCTTGCGGTAAGCTTCATAGGTCAGACTTGCATCATGAGTTCTAAAACCTGCAGATGCACAGCTCGCCTTCTCCAATCTGAGCTCATTCACGACGGCGCCCTCTCTTCCGACATCACCCCACAGATCTGTAAAGTATTTGAAGGGGGTGCGTAGCAATCTCTTTTAGGTATTGGCCTTGCTAATGTTTATAAGCACTGGCGCAAGCCAAAGCATCTAGACGAAGGCCGAATAACGCGGTACAACAACTATTCACACTTCAAGAGTTTGAATGGTTCTCCAAGAACGCATACAATTTGTCACTCAAATACTGCGCAGAGATGACGCCTAACTACCTTGTGAGGTTATTGAACGTGTGCATAGAGGTAATGTACCCTGATTCTCCATAAACATCAAATCTTGACCCGAATCCAGTTTATAAATTTGCTCAAAGAGCAAAGTACACCCGACAACGAAGGCGACCTCTGTCTCCGCTTGGTGTTTTGCGAGTTCCTTGCTGCTTGCGCTTACACGACGCTGGCTAGGGCCGAAGATAAAATGGAAAGCTGTGTGAGTTTGTAACATCACTAAGTGCAAATCGGTCTAATTTGATTAGTTGCAATACTATTTGGAGACTCGGAAGCACAGTCAGGAGTTTCGACGTGCAGCAGCAGATGGCATTGATAAGCTTGGCGGCTCCGCTCAGTCAGATATCATCTCAAAATACTTTCAGGTTGTCAAGCTTGAACTTGAAGCAGTACTCAAGCTTGAACGATGGGATGAGCTCGATAATCTGTTCGAGCAATGCTGGAAATACAAGACTCCTGACCACTACGAGACACTAGCCGATCTCGTCCTCGTCATCCACTCTTGCATAGTACAAGCCAATGCAGATTTAAGCTACCAGAAAAGTATTCCAAGAAGTTGACCATTGGGTAGTGAGATACTAATGGAGATTTTAGAAGTATTGTCAGTGCTGCACAAGATTATACAACTAACCTCACGCCATACCAAAATGGATATCACAAAACTATCGCGTTGGCTCCGTTGCCTATTCAATATAGCGTTGACATATGATGAGAGTATTAGTCTCAAATGTATTGATCAAGCAGTAACACTTGCAACAAAACAATATGGGGTAAGTCTATGCTCTCTTTGTCTCAGTTGCAGGGCTATTTTTTGTCGGATATTGCTTGTAAGCTGGTCTTCGGGCGAACGCCACTGATGAAGGATCAGGATGTCAATCGGTATCCCGCAATAGAACTCGAATGGCTAGCAACCACCACATTCAACCATGCCGTAGACTATTTCCTACAGGATCAGGATGAGAAGTGCAAACAGTGGGCGGAGCATGCCTTTATTCTTGCACAATGGCTTGAAGATGGTGGTGCACTCCGGGATGTGCTTTTCGAGAAATATGCGTCGTTGAAGTTACAGGATTAAGAGGATTATGTGTTTCCATGCATCTGTAACATATTTCAGAATGGCGATAACTTGTCGTATATGGACTCTAAAGCAAGATGCACGGGGAGGCAGCAATTATTTGTCGTAAAAAATACAAGCGGGTAACATAAATTACAGACGACGAATTCAAATATTCGTATGCGTCACGCATTATTACGAATAGCATGCTCTTTCTAAGCATTAGATTATAGCCACTCAATCTCATGAATGCCATGCTTTATATACCGTGAGATATATTGTGAGTGTCACTCCAATAAGGTCGCAGATCTAAGCACACGTGGGGCAGGGATGTCACATAAGCCGCACCTAACCTCACGGACAATGACATCACTCTTCAAGATCACACACCTTTCTCAACATCTTTGATCTCAGCTAATCTCAAAGTATCTCCAGTAAAGATGTCTCTTCGTGAAGTAAGTTGTACGAATGCGTCCCACCCTCACAGTTGACGCCGCGATCTAGGAGCAAAATCGGAAGATCCGGGAAATCGCGTCAAGTAAAGAATTAGACGCAATTAAAATCGACCAAATCGCAAATGTCCGCGGCTGGTTCCATCCAAAAGATGGCAGCCATTTCTATCCCATCGTCCATAGATACTTGACGTCAAAGAACACAATCGAGGAAGCCACCAAGGAGCTCCTCGCCCCCATTGACGAGAAGATAACCACAGAACGATTCGATGACACGGACCTTCTGGACCTGTGGTACAGCATCATCCATTCAGCACGAGTAACCAGCTTCCAGACGCCCGACCAGCACCAAATGCTCGTCGACCTCGTAGCCAACATCAAATCGCACTCCATACCCGGCAACGACAAGTCCAACAACATATACAGCTCTCTGACCGATTTTTCCATGGCATGTCGCGAGGCCTACAACGACGAACCAATGCCAGGGTCATCCTTGGATCTCGAGATTTCGGCATGGGCAAACCTCAACTTCTTCTATGCGTTGCTTACCGGCAAAGACGTCGTCGACCAGTCGCTCTATGCCATCTGGGCATTGCGGCAAGCGCTTGAGACGCCCCAAACTGACGAAGACGAATCCACCGCGGCGCAAAAGTACGATGCGTATGTGCCGGCTGCGTTTGCTTGGGTTGCGGGGGCGTCGAGAGCGCTGTATTCAAAGGAGGTGGATCTCACGCCCAAGGATAGGAAGTTTGGTAATCCGGCAAAGGGAGGTGAGTTGTGGAAGGGGAAGGCAGAGTTCAGTAAGGAGAGATGGAGTTTGTGGAGTAAGAGGTTTGCTGAGATTGGGAAGATGGAGGGGGTGAGTGAGGAGACGAGGGCTTTGGCTAGGGATGCGGCGCAGACTATGGAAAAGGCGGCTGCATCTGATAAAGCGTGAAGCGTTGGGTGAAAGGAATTTCATGTCGAAAGCTGGCTTGTCATATCTACTATCCGGTGCTCATGGGCCTGACACATCGCGACCAGACTTGGAGAAAATTGATATCAAATTATCCAAAGGGTATAAATTGTCTTGGAATCTATCACATCATCATTACCATCCTCTCATGATGGTTGACTAAACGAAGCACCCTGCAGCCCCGATACCCCCGCCTTCGCAACCTGCACATCCTGCGGCACCGTCCCACCACTTACGCCAACACCCCCAATCAGCCTTCCATCCAGATACACAGGAAATCCACCCCCAAACACCACAAGCCCGCCGTTCGTCTCCTGCACGCCGTACAGCGGCGCACCCGGCTGAACAGCAGCATACAAGTCCCCGGAACTCAGACCATTGAACAACACGGCTGTTCGCGCCTTCTTCTGGGAGAGCTCGACGGAGCCCGGGTACGCGTTGTCCATGCGGTAAAAGGCGACAAGGAGGCCTGAAGGGTCCACGACAGCAATGTTTTGCGGGACGCTGATGGCAGTTGCATTTGTTACGGCAGCGGTGACGATTTTTAGCGCTTGGTTGGCCGAGATGTAGCTGCGCTGCATAGGCGTGCTGCCGATGTCATTTGTGCCGTTGATTTGCGCCAGGCTCACGGGTAGGAGCGCGAGGAGGGCGGGGAGAAGACGCATGGTCGTGAAGTATGAGGTCGATTAAGTTTGAAAGATTATATATATCCTTGATGGGGAATTGATGCAAAGGGGCTGGGTGTAGATAGATGCTCGATGGATATGCCTGCTATACCCTTCTATGCACATACCTTTATACTGCCGTGACTCATGTGTAGGCATGCCGTCCCAGTTTGCCATCTGCTAGGCTTTCACGTTTGCCATGCATGCTTCTCCTGATAAAATCTTTTGCACCATTTCCAAAATCCAAATCGCGCAGGGCGGAAGGGCCGTTTGAGCAATCGTGCGAGGCTAAGATCGACTCGTTGGGGCGGCCTATCAGGTTTGTTCCAGTTACAGGTATTCAGCCTGTCGGGGCTTGTGACTGTTGCGGCATCGTTGTGGAAGATTATTTCTCCAAGGCGTGCTCTCGTAGGTCAAAGGTGAGCCTTCGAGAAGGGTGTGCAGTCAACTAGTTGCGCCACAGACTCGGGTGCTGGTTAAAGCGATCGGGAGAATCTCGCCGCAGCGGGACCAGAAAAGCTTGCGCATGGGGCACCAGCCAAGACAGAACTAAACTATAGCGAAGGCCGTCACAGGAAAAGTGCGTGGTTGGGCCGGGGACTACGTTGTTCTATTATATATACTAAAGCTACTTCATCTCCATACAGCTTTAGTCCATAGCTCATTAACAGCAAGCATGGATCTGATAATAAATAGAGTTAATACCAGTAGTTGCCGAACAAGCTGACCGCTTCGCCGCGCACTTGTAGTTTTTGCCGCTAGGAACAGTGAGGCTTGTGACTTTGCCCCCACTGCAGTAGACTGTGTACCCATTTCGATACTTTCCACAAACATCATCTGTAGGATTGCCTCCTTTGGAATCAATATTATTGTTAATGCCCCTGTCCATTATTGCAACAGATGGGCCAATTTCATGACCTTTGATATCCCAATAGCTCTTCGATACGATTGCCTTCTTGTTCTCGGGCATTGGTTTCCGCAGTTGCCGACTCGCTTCCTTGAGATCTGCAGTCAGTAACAGTGTCGCTCGTTGATAGGTATTCTACTTGCTCAAGATCGGATACCAGTTCTGCAGGCATAGCGAAGACACCTGTAGCTAGCACTACGAGAGAGAGGATGCCGGTAGCTTTCATGATGAATTCAAGGTCGATGGATCGAATTGTATGTTATGAACAGTGAGAGTTGATTGATTGAAGTGTGTTTGTTATAGCTACTTATCGAGGACATCGACTGGCTTTTATACATACTGACTTAGGTCCCATTTGACGATAACTTACCACTGACCTCCTGGAGGACTGGCTCTACAATGGGTGTACGGATTAGCCTTAACTCGTATCAACCCTTCATTCGCAGGCGAGCCTCGCAGCATGCTGGTAAAAGAGGTAAAACTACAGACAAGTTGAGTTTTCTCAATTCCTGCGGGTTGGCCTTAACTCGTATCGACCCTCGATTCGCAGACGAGCCTCGCGGCATGCTGGTAAAAGAGGCAAAAGCACAGATAGGTTAAGTTTTCAGAAGCTAAACTTAAGACAATTTTGTCAAAATCCTTTAAGGACCCCTGTCAAATCGAGTACCGGTAATGTCATATACGAGTATCTCAAGACTTTAGGTACCTTGCCGGGTTTTTTGCCTGCGGAATCACCCGAAACAGGAAACCAAGCCGGTGTTCACGAGTGCAGCTAACCAACTTCACAAAACGTGGACAGTGTAGAGTTAGCACACTCCTACAGGCATTTTTGAAGGATGTTTTATGTATCACTACGCTCAAGGTCTTGATTCAAACCGTCGATCGCTAAAGGACCTAAGGCCAGAAGATGAACTTTCCTGGGAAATTATAGCTAAAGACTGCATCGGTACTATCACTACTACGGCATTCTTTTGTTTTTCGGGTATAATCCTAAAATGAAACATTTACGGTTAGGTATGCAGCCTACAATAGCTTAGGTGTTCTTGCAAGTAGGATGCTGTGATGATGACTAGGCTAATGTCAGATTTCAAGGACCGAAAAGGAAATGTCATACCTAAACTACCAAGGGCCGCTGCAGCGGCTCGTGAGTGGGCCTGGGCGTCATGCGCCGCACCAGCATGAATCGAGGGCTGTGAAGATGACTGAGACTCTATTGAGTTATATTTATACAGTAGTCTCATAATATAACAAATCGCCGTCTAACGAATTTCCCCATATAGTAGACCAGTGGTCTAGCGTTTTGTACTCCCCATACAACATTCGTTATTACTGCCATACAGCGAAGTTCGTACCATTGAAGCCATTGCGCACGCCAGAATTCGTTATATCGTATCGTACGGGGCAGTCAAGATATCCCCGCGACGCGCCATTTTGAAGGCGTAGAAGCTTACACTCCGCAACCAACCTGTCCCGCCTCACCCTCGCCCTCCCCATCCCGAATTATGTACACGGCACATGCAATTATCACAGCGCACGCTATTACCTCCTGCAAACGTGCCTTGCTTTACTGGGTTAATAAAATCCTCAAGCTTTCTCTTAAAGGGAAGAGAGCAGCTCGTCTCTTAAAGGTCAATTAATTCTCTCCACCAATAATGAGATATTGCATATGGAATAACTTTAGCTTCAGGCTTGAAACTAGGCAAAGATTGGTATTCATCAAACCTATGCATCCTAGCACAGATGTAAATACTGGCACCGTATATTTCCCTGAATTTGTCCAGTTGTCTCATTATGTTCTGCATACTTCTAGTAGCATTATACTTAGTCCTGTTACGCTTTTGCGTATGCCTTTTTTATGTTAGTTATGTTTGCTGTGTAGTAGGTATGAGACAGGAGTTTACTCCGCCTGGCTTTGATGTTTAAGAATTTTATGTGAATTTAGGCATATGTAACGGTTTTAGAGATCTACGAGGCTGGGCTTTAGATTCTCATTTGCTCTCAGCATCCAGTGCAGTGGAGCCAGAGTTACTGTACTTGGACTTACTCCGCCCTCTCCACCTTTCACCTGAACTGCTGTTTACTACGTCAAACCTCCCTTAGCATCTTGGAACTCGTAGAGCGTCTGGCCCCGGGTGAACCGCCGGCTGTTCCGAAAGTCTGCATCCCGTAGCGGTGGGCTCCCTTCCCCTTAGTACCAGTGAAGCATAATTAATTGCGTGCGAATGCTCAGCCTTATTTGCTGTATTGATACAACATGTGTCAATCCAAAGTATTGTAAATTATCATGCCCTATCTGTGCTCTGCAATAGTGAATTTTCTCATAGCCTTGCCTTTGCCTTCTATAAGGTTCGCAAAAGTTGCCTCATCCTCATCGTCTCCCATGTATGTGAAAGAATCGCCTTAGGAGGTATTGCGATATCGTCGAAGCTGCTAATATTAAGCTTTCTGTTATCGCTATGATTTGAAAGACGCATCGTGTTGTGGGGTGTGTGGTAGGCACATGCGGCAATAGTGACCGTGCCAACTTGCGCGCACTAAATAGACAGGGCCTTAGTTACTGCATAATTTTAAATCCCTGTATGCTTAGGTTCGAAAGCGGAAATAAACTTTGGTAAGGTCAGTTTCCCCCATAGAGAACATTGGAAACATATCAAGCCTTGTCTGAGCGTGCTTGAGGCCGATCATATCTCTTTCCTCAGGCATTCCATTGATGCAAACAACTGCAACGTTGCGGATGTCGTATTTAGACGGGCATTTGATGTTCTCATTCTGCTGATGGGGAACTATTTGCAGTTGATAATTTTATGGCTTTTTTAGTGTGTATGCTTTATCATTCATTTCGGCACAGATCACGCTCCCAGCTCCTTTCCGCAGAGCCTCAACTGCCATTTCGGCAAGGTGCGTTGGTGGTGTACCACGGCAATTTTTGCCAATGTAACTGTAGCCTGCTTAGAAATCACACAGTTTCTCTTCCACGTGGTAGAGTGTCTTGCGGTCTTTGTATTGGTACGGAACTACACTTGCATGCCTAGCCGCACTATGCAAGCATTACAGCATGTAAAGTGCAATTGGGGAGGGGTTCGAAGGTAGCCATCCTGGCAAAGTACCCGCCAGCCTCAGCACACCACCTAAATACCTACGTTCTTGAGCCATTACACCTTGTTGAATTTATCGCTAGAGTACCACTGCAACGATGTGAAAACTCAAGTGGCGAACAGAGTCGTGCGTAGCAAGCACAACAGTTACCTGGCAGAAGATAATCAAAGAGATTCGCGAGTCGGCCTGGAGATCCAGACCACCAACACCAAGCTTTTACCCTAGTTTTCGAGTAATCACCACCAATAAAACGAAATAGATCGACTCAGGCCCTTACTCATCGGCCTTCATAATTGGGAAATCGGAGCAGGGCTTCGGTAAATCCTTGAGCTGAATAGCGACTAAACGGCCCTTATCCATCCCTTGAATGGGCGTAAAAGGGGGGGGGGGGGGAATTTGTTGTCGCCGTGGCAAGCTATGGTCTAGCACGGGCATATAACTGCTGGCGTCTTAGCGTCGGATAGCGTTTCAGCGGCAGAGGCATACTTGCCTATTCCGATGTCTTGAGACGCGACTCAAACGGGCTTTGGCGGTGCACGAGTAGGCTTCATGGATATGCTCACTATGACAATCCATAATTCAGCTCGATCGCTTGCCAGTAAATTGAGCATGGTTGTATTCTTCCATGCAGAAAGCGACTGACTCCTTTGCTTTTTAGATGCGCGATGGCCATGATGTGGCGAGAATTCAACACCACAGTTCGAGCCTGGGGTCGTCTTGCCAAGGTCTTGCGAAGTCTCAAATGTGTGCCAAACCGACCACGCGGACTTAGCCAGCTGCTTCAGGAAAGCTTGGGAGCTGGGGTTGCCGAATGCAACCCATCCTTATTTCTTCCCAGCCTTGCCCTTAATGCGTTCCAGATCGTCTTGCATCCTGTGTAGGCACAGAGTACTAGACTCTGCTCCCTCCCAAGCCCACAACTTGTCGAACCTTGGCTCCAAGAAGAGGTGGAAAGTCACAGTGCAGATGTATACCAAACGCAACCGCATCCCGTGAAACATATCACGACTTCGCCCACCCGGACTCTTCCGCCCGTCACGTCTGGCGCGTGACGCCTCGTCCACAGCCATGCACATTCCTACATCGCTCCTAACCGTAATCCTATCTTGCGTCATCGCTCACGCCCTCGCTATCCCTCCTCGTACTGGTGTCATTGGTGAAGATAAAGGCGATGGAGACCTACCCCATGGCCGACTGGCGACGTCTTTGACCGGCGGCGAAGGCTGCAGTGTCAACGACATCACCCAGATCCGTTTCGGCTTCGCAGAAATGGCAGTAACTTTCCAGGCCGCTATGCCCTACGAAGAGGACAATCAGATATCGCGCGAATTCTTCGGCCGCCCAACCGCAGAACACAACTACACCGACATGATCAGCAACAACCTGCGACGGGCTGCAAACTACGGAAAGGTCCAGGGAAGCGACGGACCAATAAATGCGGATGTACACGTACGATGCGACGACCCGTTCGATTATTGCAGATATGGCAACTGGATAGAGGGATATCATACCGCGTACAACATTGGAAACGAACCGCACGTCAACTTCTGCCCCGACTACTTCAACTTGGACCCGCTCAAGAAACGAGTGAACAAGATAGCGCAAAATCAGATGGAGAGAGACAAGCTTGGAGAATACTATACCAGAGCCACGGTGTGGGCCAGGATGGTGATGCACTTTGGCGATATTGGCAAAGCAGTGGTGATGCGGCCGGTCCCTGGTGGACCGAATGCAACCACAGAATACACGCTAAACAAGACGGAGGGCCCGATGAACGTCTCTGTTCTAGCGGCAGTCCTCAACGACCGACTGCAGGGGAATCAGCAGGTCGAAGTGCAGACGTTGAAGTATGCATATGGCGTTACGCGATCCAAGTTGCTCGCTGTGCTTTCGACACAGATGCCATATGATGCGGTTAACAACCCAGAGGTGAGTAGATCATCGCCTTCATCCTCCTCCATGACTCGGCCACTAACATACCGTCTACAGAATTACGCTTTATACGCAGGGGCGCGCTATATCGTCAAGGAAAAGGGCTTCTACCCTACCGTCCCCATCATGGACTTCCCCAACGAAGCATCTGTCTTGACCAATGACAACCTGCAAGACGGCGAACGAAGTCGTTTTGCCTTTTTCGGCACTCCGGATGTAATGTGCGTATTTCATTTCCTATTTGCTGTGATTGCGCAAGGACTAATTACTCTCAGACCTCGGCCTGACTACATGGAGATGGAGGGTGCTCCTCTCTCTGCTGCTCCACTTCGGCAAATTATTACGCCCGCGTGGATCTCGTTATTCGTACTTGGTATAATGTCCAATCTGGCATTTTCATCATTTGGATGATTTGCTCTAGTTGAAACAGTAGCTAAAAGTAATGGCTTGTAAGATTTGATATCGTCAAAGGCTCTGGCATATGAGTCTTCGATCGGCGTGCCCACTGGACCTCGTAATACCCAAGCAGCTGGATCGGAATTGACCTTATCGATATTCAATCTGTCGTATTGTCTCTCGGAAGACCTATCAGCTTCTTGACTCCACTTAACCGTATGTTGAGTTAGGGCCAAGTGCCATTCCAGACACATCACGACACATAATCACTCATCAAGACTATAATCCGAAGATGGACAAGTGGACAGCGAAGACCGCACACAGGACGAGAACACGAGCAACGCAGCAAAGATGAAGGAAATTCTTGATAGAGATGAATGGCTGTAAGACAGCTAGACTGATCGAAATGACAACGCGACAGAACAAGCAAGTGCACTAGACGAAAAGGAAGAAGCGAAAGGGTTGAAAGGACGGAAAGAACTCGAAAAATGTAGACAAGAAAGGAAGTAAGAAACAAGAAATGAGAAACGAGAAACGAAAAATTCTATACATGAATTCCTACACCCCGGCTGTACTCGCTCAGGCGATCAACGCCTTTGACTAAGCCCTGTGTATACAGTGAAGCACTCATTGCGTTGGCGGCTGTTCCCAGTGACGCAACATTTGGCCGAGGGCGTAGTTCCACTCCGTCACAAAGGCGGCGGTGAGCTGCGATACTTGCTCGGACGACGGCGTGTGTCCGCCCCACATGGCTGGTTCCGAGGCCTGGTAGCGTGCGTAGTAGGGGATAAGTTGACTAAACAATGATTAGATTTTTTTTTCTTGCAACAGAGAGGCATTGTGCGGATATACGTACTCTGTTTGCATCTTGCTGAGGACTAGCCAGCACAAATTCCAGGAGCGATTCGAGGCGGGATCAGTGTAAACGCGGCTTTTGGCTTCGTCGAGACAGTGAGAGCTGTGTGGCGAGCTGTGGTTAGCGTTGTGGTTGTAGGGTTGAGAGGCTTTTTTCTTTACCTGAAAGGATAGTTTCTTGTTAGTCCGCGAAGCTCAGTGAGCAGACCATGTGAATCAACGTAATATGACCCTAGTAGGATGTGAGTTGCAGCCACTATCCAACGTGCCGGTATCTGCTTACAGGCTGCAGTCATGGGCTCGCTAACGTCAGGCGTACCAAGGACGGCGAACGCCTTTTCGATGCGTCGAAGCTCGACTAGTGTATTGACTTGGTGGGTTCTCAAAGCCTGGATGCATTGCTCCTTCTCCGCCTAAACGTTATTAGGAACATTTCTCTAAATATTCCAATAATATATTCAGGACTCACTGCGGATAATTTGCGAGACATTTTGTGTAGATTTGTCGTACGATATGTGCGGACGGGTGGACTGCTGAATTCGATGAGATCGGTGTCGATGGACGATGAAGAGTAAACTGATATATAAAGTCGTTCGGATAAAGGAATCGGCCGAGTCAAACTTGGTGAGGTCGAAAAATCAATCAGTCCCGTCTCCCCTGGAGGCTCAAATCTATGAGATATGGGTTCAGAACTTGAACGTTGCTGAGAAAAAAGACTTGCACCCCGATAATCGTGATCGAAAGAATGCGATCCTGGTAGATTTGAATAAGGCCTCGGAGATCTAGTTGTAGGTACTGTGAGGTAACTTGAACGTGGTATGTCAATGGAGACCGAGGACTGTAGGCTGGATCTATGTAGAGATGAAAGAGGCTCTTGTTGTTGTGAGTCCATATGTTGTTCAGGGCAAGTCAAGTGTTATATACACATACGGCAAGATAGATATCTATATTACACTCACTGTCAGTTAAGCTGAGTGAGGTGAAATGAGACGTAGTGTTCTGAGCCCAAGATGATGTAGTGGGTTGTCTGAATTCGATATCCAAGAACAGTTATTTCACCGAAGCCACACAATTCTATGACCCATGCAGTCATCTAGGTTCATGGGATGGCGAGGTGGAAGCCAGCTGTATGTACGTCAAAGGTAGGGGTACACAGTAAGATTCTCCGCCTCGAAGCGTACCGAGACATCAGCCTTGTAGCATCTGAAGGCCCTTTGGGCCCAAGCCGCTCACTAGTAGACCAAATGTTTGTCTGTGATAGGTGTCTTGCCTTTCGCAGACGGATCCCCCACCTTGTTTGGGTTGAACAGACCTGTGGTCAGATATTAGATCGCGGGCCAGGGATTTACAGTCTGTTCCATCCTGGTTTTGAAAGGGCCAGAAGATCTGATGATGGGCAGGATCTCATGATGGTAAGATAACTGCAGCCACGTTTTGCATGTTGGACATATCGCCATAGGATCCGATTCGTCCGTGATATTGAGATTTGGCTTGGGTGAGCAGAAGTAGGCCTATTTTGTCGTTTTGGGTGTTGGGAGCCCGGTAATCAAGGCTCATAGTTTGTGATCCAGTATATTTTGAGTAAGTGGCATGCCATAACTTCAGCCATGCGCGCCATCAGAGATTGTACGGCGAAGGCAGCAGGCGTAGTATCGCGGAGTCTGTGCAAGGAATGCTCGGGAAGTGAAGAACCCGTTGTATATCAGGAATATGTCATCGAAAGAGGTACAGCTAAGCGCTTTGAGCGTAACATCACGGCTCCAAGGCTGATGCTGATGACTATGCTGACGATGGTGCGCGTTTAAGTTCGGTAAGTTGACGGGTGTGCCGTGCGGCGCATGTTTAGCGCGTGCTGAGCCACAGCCAGGCCACATGAACGTTGAACTTCACCGCCGTTCCCTCTAAACTGGACACCATGTTGAATATCTAAGATATCAATCGACATGAATTATGTATATGGCCATGTAACCAATTTAGGAGCCGCTAAGGCTTTTCCAAATCTTTGGGTGGACTAGGATCCATCCAGCAACAGCAGACGTTGGATTAGTCTGGCCCCTGCAGTGGCTGTGCGGATGCACCAGTCCAGCAGAATCGATCTCATGTCTGCCGAGCCTGTTTCTACCAGCATCTGACTGGCTCATATTTTCGCTTCTGTCACACTACGCTGATGAGGCTGAAGAGAAACCCCTGGCATCCACACGTCAGACATGGGGGCTTGGTATCAACCCTAGTTCTAGCTACAGTGGATGACCCAAGACACAGGCACTGCAAGCCATCATCTCACTCAGACTGACAGTAAAAATTCGAAGCAGATTGGTCAATAAATAACAAGCATTCGGAGATCGCCAGCTAATGGGATATGCATGTCCCAGCTGGCTTCCCACAATCGGGTCATGCTCAAAACCTGCACGAATGGGTAGAAGTGCCCAATGAGCATTGCAGCTACTGCTAAGTTTCATTTTACGACCGCCCTGGATGTCCCCAGCCCACAGAGCTGAAGTTAAGGTTGATAACAAGGTTGTTTTAGCGCCCCCTTCACACGTGCATCTAGCTGGTTAGACAGCGGCCGTACTACCATGTTCGTTTCATTCTGCTTTCTGTAAACCACTACGTGTATTGATTATCACATGATGGGTACCAGCATCTGCACCCTATTCGGATTTAAAGATCAGGGTACTTATGCTTTTGAATTTGCTTAACAATAATTTCTATTCTCTCTTACCTCAATCCTGGATTTGGATAGTTGCCACTAAGGTGTCATATCACAGTGTACTTTAGGTTACTCGACATTAATAGCCCATGTACACGACATTAATATGCATAAATAGTTGGAAAAGTCGTTATCACCGGATCGGGCGAAATTTGGCCCAGCGGGATTTTACCAAGAAGAGAACGACTTGTCATCATAGGAGAGCTAAATCAACCTGTTCGTGTGAAAGACAACACCGTTACAATCCGAGTGGTTGAATTAGTCTGAGATCCTGGTGTGTTTCTCGTTTAAATAGGCCATCATTTGCCAGGATAACCTACATCTCTCGGAAACGTTCTGCTCCCACACGGCTATCCTACTCTTTATCCGCCAATTCACCGCCAATGATAATTGTCATCATGTAGTAGCAACCAACAACGTGAAAGGTTGCCTTCAACGTCATCACAGGGAAACGTGCAAAGTGAAGATAGAACTCTAATCTTGCATTCCGGGAACTATTCACAAACTGTGGTAATACAACCCAGACGAAGGGGCATGTTTTCGCTAGAGGGCAAGAGCTATCTACAGAACGGATAGATCGCCAAACTTCTCCTATATCAATATTAGCAAGATTGGTCAACTCGGGACCACTCATTTAGGAAACTTGCCTTGTAGCCTGGAACGGCCCAGCGGCCCTTGGAAACAAGCTGTTCGGTACGTGCGTCGATGTCTGGCTGGGCGGCCGCAACTTCATCCTAGAGAACCCATGGATTAGTGCATTGTACAAACTCATCCCCATACTCTCCTATACGCACCACGGTCAAATCGG
This sequence comes from Ophiosphaerella korrae, assembly GCA_028456385.1. Taxonomy (NCBI): domain Eukaryota; kingdom Fungi; phylum Ascomycota; class Dothideomycetes; order Pleosporales; family Phaeosphaeriaceae; genus Ophiosphaerella; species Ophiosphaerella korrae. Next base: position 90,803 of record JALNQF010000062.1, on the reverse strand, counting down.
CAAAAGGCCTGGCATCCTCGATGTTCTTCAGCGTCTTTTGCAGATCACTCAATTCCTTGTCAACCACGCTCTTGGTTTCTTCGGCGCTCTTGAGAGCTTGGGCTTCAAACGCCTCTATCGCCTTGACCTGCCTGTTCACATCATACGTTTGCGGCTTGAAGGCATTGAATTGCTTCTCGATGTCGTCGACAATGGCCTGGTTCTTGAGGATGCTGCGGTACTGGGCGAAGTCGACGGTTTGCGCCTGCTCCGAGAGCACGATTACTTTGCGGCGCGCATCATCGTTACGCTTCTTGAAGGATTGAAGAGCGGCGGCTGTGTTTCCTTTGAGGCCCAGCTGCGTGCCGAGCTTGGTCCAGTCGAGCTTGAGGGCTGCGCTGCGCTGTGAGGGGGCTGGAGTTAGTTTCTGTTTTCAAGACTGTGGGTGCCATTGCGCGCGAGAGGGCGTTGCAGACGTCGCAATTGAGCTTTCGAGAGCTTCTTTAAGTGTAAGAAAGGGGGTTCAACGTACTCCGACGGCCATGGTGATGAGTGTGATGGGGTTGTGAGGATGGATGCGTGAGGTTGATTCTTCGCTGAAGACCGGGAAGCCGCTTGGCCCTAAGCGGAATTTACCGCTCTCGCCATCTCTCGGTCAGTGTTGGACCCTTGCTCCGACACCAACAACACAACTTTTGATCATCATGTAAGGAAGATGGGTTATTTGCAATAGGCTGGACATGGACACAGTCACTCAAACCTCTTGGCATATTGAAATACATCACTGGTTGGATTTGACTCTGATGGCTGCATTGAAATGCAATGCCTTTAAAGCAGATTTTAGTCGGCCTCGCCTCTATCGTCTAGACCCATGGGAGGACACTATATCGACAAAGACATAATGGAGTTAACAATATCATTGTCGTTCTCCTTGAGCGCCTTGACAGCCTTCTTCCGTGACACACTGGCCTGCTGCATGACAAGCTCAATGTCCTTGGCCTCGAGGCCAGAGTCATCAACCTCCTCGTCCTCATCCTCGTCTTCTTCTTCCTCGTCATCCTTCTTACCCTCGACAGCCTTGCCCTTGCCCTTGTGATCATGGTCATGGTCGTGGTCGTGGCCAACGTGGTCGTGCGAAGCGGCCTCGGCTTGAGCGAGCTGCTGGGCGGCGTTGGCCTGGGCCTGCGAATTCAGGTCCTCGATCTTGGCCTCACCGAAGATGCTGGTGCGGGGTCAGTGATTATTGCTTTGTGTAATTGGAGGGAATATAGTGTACATCCAGGTGTTGCTTGAGGGTGACTTGTAGACATCTGGCTGGTTGATCACGAAGAGGATCTATCATCATTAGCCCAGAGCACCAATCTTCACCCCACCAACAGCTCCCAAGGCACTCACGTTCTTGGGCCGGCGCAGAGTGACGCGTGTGATGCCGTCAATGTGCTTCAGGCCGAGCTTAGCAATGGCCTTGCGAGCTTTCTTCTCGTTGCGCGAATGCACAGCGACCGAGGCGCCCGCGGGGATGTTGGCTTCAGCACCCTCCTCGCCCTCAGACTCGTCACTGGATTCCTCCTCTTCGACCTGGGCGTTCTTCTTCTCAGGCTCATCAGGAAGCTCTTCAATGCGGGGGTTGGCCATGTTGTCGGATGTGGTGGATTGGCTAATTACACTGAACGGTTAGGTGGTGTTGCTGGGGCTGCAGTTCGATAAGTCGGGGTTGGATTGCCAAGCCTGAATTTAGTGGTGGGCGCTTTCGCTTTAGCGAGAGAATGACGAACAGCCGCCCAGGGAGGTATGTCTCGCGAACCACAGCTGTATAGCACAGTCACTTGCAAATAGCCATTAATAGAACCCAATGTCACGGTATCACCCAGATCAACTTGCACCATATGCTCATTACAAGGGTATCATTTAGCACTTCATTCATTCTAGTGGTGGTCCGTGGCTTCATGAAAATGTTGATTGGACTCTCTTGCTACATGTGGACGCATGCGAGAGCCGAGTGAACCATCCCATCCGAATTGCTCCGTGCCAGCCATTGGACTAATTCGCCCGAATTCCAGGTCTTGAATTTTTGAATGCCTAGGGTCGCCCTCGAATGCTCATGAAAATGCACATCATGCCTCACCCTCCCCTGCATGCAACCACGGCTACCACACCATGTCTCCCGACAGCAGCTAGAGAACTTATGCCTTGGCGCTGGCGCGAATCTGCGCAAACGTCTTCTGGACCTCGTAGCGGGCCTGCGACTCGTGTTAGCTACCATGTCTCGCGAGCTCACATCCTGGCTGGCAACATACCTGCTTCCTCAACTTCGAGACCTTGAACCTCTCAAAGTCGTTCAGTCCTCGCCTCTTTTGCATCGCCGCGCGCTTCTTGGCCCACGCGCTCGCGTCGAATGTGTCCTGGACCTTGGCCTCTTCCCACTTCTTTGCAACGTGGCCGACACCAGAGGCGCGGGGGAGCTTAGGGATGACGATCGGGGTGAGGGAGAGCTTCGCGAGCGCAACCTCTTGCCGGGGAACGGGGGCCTTCTCTGAGGGACCATCAACAAGCACCTATTTCTGTGAGCCTTTGAACAGCTTCCAATTGACAGCCCTTGCGTACGCGCTTGTGGTCGATGATCTCGACAATGGTGGCTAACCGGCCCTCGTACTGGCCTTCGTTGAAGAGGACCACACGGCCAACCTCGACCAGCCTCCAAGTGCTCGTTGTGATGTTGGCGTCACCCATTTCGTCGGTATGTGCTGTGGTTCTATGTTAGGACGTGTGTGATAGCGAGAGAGTACAGTTTCCAGGGCGTACCGGTCGGAAATAGGAGTTGGTGTTGCTGTCGTGTCGGAATTTGGAGGGTGATGTTCGGTCAATTCGAAATTGAGTGCGGTCGTGTGCACGGACCACAGCACTAGCTTAGCGAGTCGAGCCGCCAAACTGAAAAGTTCCTTTCTCTCTTTACCACCTCCCTCTTCACAACAACAACATCAACGACAATGACATGTGCTGTTCTACTCTCCCTGCGTTTTTCTGTAAGTTCTTCTCATTCTTCATATTTCGTATCATCCAATGATGACGTAATTTGCGATTGAGATCAAAGTCGGAGACCCTCGCCGGGGTCTCGTAACGGCTCTGAGTCAGTGACATTTCATTTCTTACATATTCTGAGCTTTTTCGACATTTCAGCTTTGCTTTACCATTCTTGTCATTATCTAAACTGACCTTGCATAGGCTCTGTCATGATGTGGCCGGTTCGGGATGGCTCTGGTATTGATCATAGCCTTTGCGCAGCTATCTAACTCAGCGCGGAGCCCAGTTTCCACTGTACAGTAAGTCAGACCGACTTTCGTCACCTCCCGCCCCTTCCAATGATTAAAACACATCACGCCTAGATAGTAAATGACCTCCGGGTATGATTTACGTTGATATACACCAAGATCACTGAGGAAGAACATATTTGCCTACTTTTGTCATAATACTTCTCTAGATGATTAGTCACTGACAAACCTGGCAGATGAACCTCGCGTCACACCCTTCTATGTTTGATGATACCATGATCACGTTCCCAATAAGACCAGATGTGGCAGGCAGGTGTACCGCTTCTGATCGTCTGGTAGGTAGCCGTGAATCCACTGGCATACAACATAGCTGCATAGTATTTTTATTTCAGAATTCATCGTGCCTCTTCACTATTTTAAGCATCGTATCTTGTCATTTCGTTCAAGTTACCAATGCAACTATTCAGTATTCGCCAACATCAACGTTTCTGTTCACGCGTTCCACCGCATACGCACTTCCCCCCCTTGTAATTCGTCGCCCATAATTCCGATAGAGGTTTTTTAGTAGCTCCCTCACGATCTGGTCAAAGGCCGTTCGCGTATCAAACTTACTTCCTCCATATGGAAAGGCAACAATCTTTCTCCAGTCTGAATTCTCCTCGAAGTAGAACTCCAAATCAAACTCATCGGCTCTCTTCAACATGCCTTTGAGCATTTCGCCCTTTTCCCCATTTCTCTCTGCCCAAGCCCACAACTTGGGGTCATGGAAATGGAGACTCTCCTCTGAAGTATCGCAAGTGGTAATCTGCGCATTGAACAGGAGATGTCGAAGCGTACTAACCTCACAACCACACTCAATAACGGCATACCTAAGCATGTCTGTCGTAATGGCTTTAGGCACACCTAGCAACACAGCCAGCGCCGCAACAGCATGCTCGTTGCCCTCCCTGATCGCATCCCGTATCCCACTCTTGGCCGTCTCCCCACTCAAACTGCCCTCCCAGTCAATTTCGCCATTGAGCGATACAAGCACATACAACAGCGATGCAGAACCCTTAGTCCAGGGCCCATGCAGCAACTTCTCCGGGACATAGAACCCCTCGGCAAAGCTCAGATACGTGATTTTAGTAAACTCAAACGGCCACAGGCCATCAAAGTCGCGGACGCCGGGGATTTCGACGCCAGCCTTCTCCCAGGCTTTGCCGCGTAGTTTGATCATGGCTTTGCGGGCTTGCTCGACGTATTTGAGAAAGAAGGGCCAGGTGAAGAAGCGACATGCCAAAACGGCAGACTGCAGGCGTGGATCCGACGTCTTGGTGCGGTCACGTGGGACGGTGCGGTGGTCTACGGTGTGGAAGAAGGAGCGCATGGTGAATTCCATCAGTACGGCGTGGGAGGATAGCCTTCGGCCCAAGGCTGGGGAGCATTGTGGAAGGGCAATGTTCATACTACCGAGAAAGATCATCTCCAAGAGTTCCTGCGGGAGAGCCTGTAGGGTGGGCATGGTTGGTGTGAATTCTTTGTGTTTATTTTCTCGTCGACGGCGTTTGATGTCTGGTGCGGATGACGATTGCGAGGATTGTGGAAGTGCAGATTTGAGCTTTGAGACGAGGACTGCGGCTGGATGGTATCGTTTTCGGCCTCGTATCTTGACGGGCGTGAGGTCCATTACCCGGCCTTTATGCGCTGTTGTGACCAGGCAGCAGAAATCGGCGCAAGAGGCGCATTCGCATGCAGCGTGCTGGATGGGGCAAGGCGAAGTGTCTGCGTGCGCCGCAGCTGTGGCTTTGCCGCGGTCGGGAAGCGATGCTGCTAGACGGGGCTAACCTTTTGTTTCCTGACTGCATCAACACCCAAACAATCCTCTTTGACAAGCTGCCCTCGCGCAACCACAGTTCCTGCCCTAACCACTATAGCATATCGGTAAATATGCAGGTCCACGCAGTGCCGGATTCAGAGCGCGCGTACGATTCGACGGGAAGGAGGCTGCCTTGGGCGTATGAGTTCGCCGAGTAAGCTGCCGTCAAGGAAAGTAGGAGCGAGCAACAGCTGACATGGACATGGACAGCTCAGATAAGAACCAGCGCCGCGTCCCCGAAGAGAAGGGCCCTTTTGGCAAGGCTCGCAAGCGCGGTTCCTCGCGCACAAAGACACCCACCACCAACAGCGCTGCAGATGCAGCCAGGAAAGACAACAACGACGCAATCGATGCCATCTTCGGCCGCTACAAGACGGAGGAAGCAGCCCACCAGCGCTCTCTCCGGGGCTCAGTCGCCGCCCTGCCGCCATCCGTATCCGCACCCAACCTTATAGACGCCGGCGGCCTGTCTGCCTCATTCCAAGCCGGCGCATCAACAAATGCGGCGCCCAAGGAGCCCAAGGAAGTCATCATCTACGGTCATGGTATCGACCTGCAATGGGCCGCCATATCGCACTACGAGAAAGTATCCAATGGCATCATCTTCGAAGGGTACGACCGCGAGCCATACAACCCCAAAGCCGGCGCCTCCTTCGCCGGGTTCAGCGCCAACCGAGCATCTGCCCTCCGCGCCCTAAACAGGCTGGCTCTCCAGAAAGTCAACCAGTACGTAGGAGGTGATCACTGGATCAAAGTCACCTTTGACTCTGCCGAAGCCGCCGAGCGCGCATGCCACTACAGCCCCCACAGCATCCAAGGCTATACCGTCTTCGCCGAGCCCTACAGAGGAACCAGCCCAAACGGCGGCGACCGCGCCATCCGCGCAACCGCCCCCGGCGCCGCCTCCCAAACCGCATCTCCCAACACCCTCTCCTCCGCCACCCTCGGCGCCCTCGACGCCCTCGACGCCTCCCACTCCTCCCACACCGCCTCCTCCGCCACCGCAACCACCATAGAACCCCGCTTCCTCCGCGCATCCGGCGCCTTCCCGCAAGACCTCCACACCCCCTCCGCAGCACCCACACACTCTCTCGCACAACAACAACAACAACAACAACAACCCTCGTCCTCGTCAACAACTACAACCGCCCTCCACCCCCGCTCCGCACGCGCGACCCTCCGCCTCAAAGGCGCAAACGTCAAACCAGCCGTCTTCCTCCCCCAGGAAAAAGCCTTCTTACCCGCAGCCCCCCGGTGGCAGCAGACAGTCGGCTCGCTCCCGATTATCGGGTGGGTCATTGGGTCGGGTCAGGGCATTGTCGGCGACCAGGTTCCGCGCAAGGAGGATGGGAGCTTCGATTCTGAGACGGCGAGTTTGTATTGGAAGGCGTGGTATGCGATTGATGTGTGCTTTGGGTCGGACTTTTGTGGGGTCAGGGAGGCGGAGTGTGATGAGTGAATGAGTGAATGGGTGAGTGATGGGACGGTGGGCATCTCACATGGCATTGGGTTGGCGTTTGGGGCATTGCATATATCATCAGGGGTGGCTGGATGGAGTGATGAACATGTTTAAGTGGTGCGCAGTATACGGGTGTTGAGCGATAGATTAATTTGACAATGGTCATGATACGTGCTGGTTAAGACAATCCGATTGTACATGGTGTTGACTCCGTCGTGCTGCAGCTCAACGTCCGCCGTTGCTGGCCGTCCTGCTGTGCTAGTTGTTACCTACACATGCAAGTGCTTAGACATACTGGCTCAGCCATCTGATACCCTCGCCGTATCCCTGCCTCATGACCACACTACACATGAACACCTCAATGGGCCGGATGCCCTCGAGAGGAACCTTGCCCTTGCCCGTTGTCTGATACAAGCCCAGTGTGGCACGGAGCTGATCTTCAGACACGGCCTCGGGGTGATCAATTTTGTTGCCGAGAATGACAAAGGGCGTGTTCTTGAGCTCATCCATGGCTAGGAGCGCGTCGAGCTCGGCTTTGGATTCGTTGAGACGCTCGTGGTCTTTCGCGTCAACAAGGAAGACGATACCGGATACTTCGGGAACTAGAGGTGGTGGTGTTAGTGTCAGGTACGGATAGAGGATAGGGTGGTAGACGAACAGTAATCACGCCATAGTCTTCGAGCTTGTGCGTGGCCTCCGAGATCAAAAGTTGTGAACTTGACGTTGCCTATCGAGAGCTCCTCCGAGGTAGGATGCAGGGTTGGCTGGCTGCTGGTGTATTAGTGGCTGACATGCCGAATGTATAATGTATCACGTACAGGACTGCAACACGGTCGTTCTTGAGCATGTGAAGAAGCCTTGAGTCGTGGTCAGTTATTGCCTTGCGCCTTGTTGGGATAGCCTTACGTGGTCTTTCCGGCATTGTCACTGTAGCCATTTAGTATCATCGCCGTGTCTTTACGCAGAGTAAACTTACAGTCCAAGAAAAAGGAGCTTAGCATGCTGTACATTTTCATCAGTTCTGCCTCTATAAACTCTCGCATGACTGTGTTTACCTTGTTCATCAGTCCAAGCGAGGACAAAACGTCCCAAACTGTCATGACAATCAGCACACATTCTATAGTCTATGGTACCAAAATATTGACGATCTATGCTTGAGAGTAGCAAGAGGAGAGATTTATATGTGGAGTTGATAATGCGATCACGTCTTGTTCTGAGGTCTCCATTGTAACTCGGCTAATGGACGCGCGAAGAAGTCAACAGTAGAGTGTGAAGGAGTATTCTACATCCCAAGTCGAAAGACCGACATGGTTGTACGAGGCAGTGGAAGGAAATCGGGGGCAGGTGAAAAGTGGTACAACTTACACCTGTCGCAAGATCAGTAACAATGGTAAACGGGTGGGGTTTTGTCTATGCTTACCAGTCGATAATCCACATGGCTGCAATAGAAGTTCAAGTCGTATATAGTAGTGTCGTTTGAAGGAGTTAAGTGGACGAAGGATTGTGGGTTGCGTGAGCGGTAAGTTGTGAAGGCAAGATGTTCGGAGTCGAGGCGGCGGTCTAGTGACAGGGATATGGGCATCTAGCATTGGAGCCGAATGTCACGTGCTCAAGATCACGTGTCAGATCAACTCATCTGAATCGCTTTGGGGCCTTTTCTCGTCTCATAATTGATGCAATTCTTTGGTTTCTAAAAGGGATGAATCGTTGGACTAGTGATTCAAGAATTGGATTGAGCATAGTGTAAAGCTATACTATTGATACAGCTGGCTAATACAATGGGAGACACATCATACGAGCTGAAGTTACATATCTACTAAGAAGACGACGTTGAAGTTTCCCTATTTTATTTTGGTCCTCCCCTATTTTTCTAGGGCATGTCTAGGTCCAAGACTCACGAAGAAGGAAGTGGAAAACATCATCAAAGCAAATGCAAGATTGATCAGAAAGTTCGTTTACATAAGTATATATAATCCATTGAACATTATTTCCATCAAAAATGTCCATCCCAAACCTACACGAAGACAAAGGAAGTATAACTCTGCTTCTTTCTCATACACCAAACCATCGTCTTCCAGTATATGTACATGTACGTCTAAGGAGCGGTTCATAAGTGCATGCTATCGTTAATGAATGTCGTAAGTAAATCCTCCTAATACTCTTTCATTATGGGCGTAAGCCTCGCCAACCCGCGCGATAATGATGATGCACCCTGAGCATCAGAATCCTGATAGCGATGTGCTGATGAAATTATTAGAAAAGGGCGAAGAGGCCGAGCAAGCCAGCAACAAACACTCCTGTAGCAGCAATGTTGTCCGTAGCAGCGGCGCCAGTGAATTGAGCTGGAGTTGATGGAGTGACGATGGTGCTGTTAGCGCGGCGAGTAGGTGTAGCGATAGGAGCCTGAGGTTGTCCATCGCTGATCTGGGAAACAATGGGGCGGGGTGGGGCAGGTGTGGGAGCCTGGGGCTGACCATCACTGATCTGGGAAATAATTCGGGCGGAAGAGCGAGGTGTCGGGGCTTGTGGTTGCCCGTCAGAGATCTTGGTCACGATGGGTCCTACAGGCCTGGGTGTGGGAGCTTGTGGCTGGCCATCAGAAATCTGCGTGACAATAGGAGGACGGGCAGAGGGAGCTTGTGGCTGGCCATCAGAAATCTGGGTAACGATAGGAGGACGGGCAGAGGGAGCTTGGGGTTGCCCATCACTGATCTGCGATATGATGGGGGCGCGAGGTGAAGAAGCTTGTGGCTGACCATCGGGGATCTGGGACACGCCGGGTCGTTGAGAGGAGCCATCACCGGAGCCCTGGTTAACAGCTTGGATGTAGATGGGGATGCACTGTGCACCAGTGCTTTGGCTGTACAAGTTGTAGAAAGTACCAGACAGACACTGGAACCAGATAGCAGCACCAGCAGTGCGGGATGGGCTAGAGAGGGCGAGGGAACCGTTGCTGCAGAGTGAGAAACCAGAGGTTTCGCGGGCACCTGCCTGTATGGGGTTGTCGAACTGAAACCTTTGACATTGTTAGCAAAACTATCACCACATCGCTAATATAATGGGATATACTAACTGGAAGTTGCTGGCGATATATCCAGTGCGACCAGCCTGGTCCTTCAAGATACCATCCTGGAGTATCAAAGTCAAGGGGCCAGCTAGTTGTCGCGTGGAAAGATCACGCTTCTTTGGGCCAGTGACATTAACAGTCTGAATGTTGAAGGTACCTGAAGCTGAAGCTTGGCAGCCAGATGGAGGAGCAGTTTGGGCCAGAGCCGTGGCTGCGAAGGCAAGAAGAACGAAAGACTTCATTTTCAGAGGTCAATCAAGCTGGCAGCGAGGCAATTGATGTGGGTGTGCTAATAGCGAATGATAGTAACGAAAGGAGGGCTGATGAACGAGATATCAGTCTTTTCAATTGACAGTGACTTCGAAAGACGAAGAGGCGGTAACCACGACAACCAAGAGTGACAGATGGGAACGGCAGAGGGTGGAAAAGTGAGACAACTAAATACCCAGCGCCCAGCCATATGTTAATTCATCATCCTACTCCGTCGAACATGCTTCGGTTGATCCGACTTGGACAATGCGTAGACCACCGTAGTGAAAGGCAACGCAAGCGCCCAGCCAGGCAAAAAGCGTTCGACCACACGCGTTAACACAGTAGATGGAGGCTAGCTTCCCGCTTGCCGATGGAAACTCGAGGCTGGGTAGTAGAAGCATGACCAGAGCTGCAAAACGCCACTACGACAGTGGAGCAGTGTCAATCTCATTGGGCAATTCATTCAACCGAACCCCTCCTTTTCAGCCCCACCACCTCTTGGAACGCAAGGACGAACACTGTTCCCGCCTCTTATCTGGACTTGGCTCTCGTAATTCTCAAGCCATTGCATTTCAACGGCCTAGCCTGTGTGCACGTGCGTTTGCACATGCTCAGGGTTTCTCTTCTGGACTGCGAGATTTTCAGGGTGCCATGATTGACGATACGTGTACCAGATGTGCAAGCCTCACAATGACTGCTAAGTTATCCGCGGCGCGGAGAGTGTCTTAGACCCCGAGAAGTTTGCTGAGACAGAAAGCCCACCACTCCCTAGTAAATTCTAGCTTGTCTTAGGGTAATGTGTACGCAACATGGCTGGCGTCGCTCGTTAGACGGGAACGCCCTGCGAGGCCATTTTTCACGTAATACTCAATGGCCATTCGCTGCGAGGCAGGCGAATCTGCAAGTGCTGTATGGTGTGGAGGTAGTCTGCTCCATCTAACTATTGAAATGCAAGGACATCGCATCGCATGAAAGGGCTCAGTGATGTCAAGACTGCGTCCTGATTAGGTGAAGATGCTTGCCCAAGTTAGTTTGTCATGCACATCTGTGGGGAAATATGGCTCCTGTTAGGTGTTAGTTCAGTCGCCGGCAGCTCTCCACAGTTGCACCAGTCGTTGAGACGCTCCAGAGGGCTGAGGAGGCTGGTGCGCGTGGTCCGCTATCGATAGCACGATGCAGCTTGCTGGCTAATCGCAAGGCCGGTCAGGAAGATAGACTCCACGAAGGAGGCTGGTAATCGGGAAGATCGTGAGATGAAGCGAAGCAGTGCACGCAGCTGAAACTCAATCCCCAGCATCGCTTGGCAGGCAATGCGGAATGCCGATTAATTGTTAGTGGAAGGGTTGTTGTGGCAGCAGACGCGTGGATGACTGACGTCACACCACCAACCGGACATCGTGATCGCCGTGCCCGCGGCCTATCTACCAACAGTATGCACTTTCTTTGTCACATCAATGAGCATCTGAAATACTTCATCTCGATGCATCCATCCACTTACAAAGAGCTCGATTTAGATTTCTCGCGCGGATGACTTGGGGTGTGGTTGCCCCTGGAATGCGTCATGGGAGACTTGCATACCCTCTACTATGCGAACAGACTGAGCCACCAAGTGTAAACAAATCAACCTGTGTTGATTGCAGCGTGGGTAGGTATGGCTAACAAATGCGGAGATTTTGTAAGGACCCACATCCAAATACTCGGTTGTGGTCACTGCAGGGTCCGATCATCATGAAAGGACAAGGTTCGCGGTGCATGAGATGGTCCAAGTCTTCCAGTATTTAGACTACCTATCCTTCCCGTACAATTTTATCGCTCAAATAACATATGTTTGGGGGTCTAGGCAGTTCTTCAAGATGCAAAATTCTTCTACGACTTGCAAACCCCGTTGCCGCCCATTTGCATATGGAACCACCGGCGAACGACTTGGTAGGACTTTGCTAAACGGTGTGCAGTGACCTTAAAGAAAACATTGCACAATTCCAACCTGACCGCTGGTCCAAAGATTTCACAATGCTAACACAGTTGTAGCGCTTCTTTGCGCAAGTATCTTTTGGTGGGTAGTAAACGAGTAGATTCAGTAGCACTATATTACTTCATCCGTCCTTCAAAACGTCCTCTTCCTTCCACACAATCAGGACTTCCACTCTCCAGCCCTCTTCACACCACCAGCGACATCACTTGCGCCCTTCTCAACACCATTCGTCACATCGGTAAGGCCCTTGGCAACGGGTCTTCCAGCACTTCCAGTCGCACCTTCAACAGTCTCGCCAAGTCCTCGGCCTAAAGCTCCAACGACCCCTCCGAGGGTATTTGTGATACCCCCAAGCGTGTTACCCACGGTTGAGGTGACAAACTTCGCACCAGCGGTTGCGCCCGAGTCTTGCTGTCCGATGGTCATGTTGATAGTTCGAGAAGGCTGGCTTGAGGTTTCGTGATTGGAGGCTTCCAGTATAGAGTGGGCAAGGTTTGGTCTTGAGAGAAACTCGAAGTTTAGTTTGGGTTCAAGGCTAGATGGTTGTTGGATGGTGCCGTTGTTGCGGTAGAGGATGGCGTTTTATGTTCTACGATTCAAGGGTGACGTCATATGGGGTTGAGCTCGTGGTTGCTCGTGGCCCTGGAAAATGGAACGCGTAGCAGCCTATGGTTGTTCTACAACCACTAACTTTAGGTTTGGATCCTTGATATATCAAAAACTGGGCCGAATGAGCAGCAAATCAAACAGGCTGTATGTGACGTCCATCAATGAGGATATTGCCAACTTCTTCACGCAACTTTGACCTCAGGCATTCAGCCTTTGTACAACCTTGGAAGTGCCAAGTAAACTGCTGGCCTCGACTGAACCAGCAGATTAAAGGCTTTCCACATAAACAGATTTCAATAAACGAAGAATTAGCTGCCGCCCGCAAATATTTATGTCTTATTAATAGAGCAGTTAGATCTTACCATGTCCCTTGTTCCCTTGAACGCTCGTCAACATATTAAAAAAGACATCACTTTCTGGGCATGGCATCTGCACCTATGACCTGCTTTCACGATCATGGCCAAATCTAGAGATCTGATCTGGCTGCTACGGCCCGCCGCTCGTTGGCACCTGTAGCACTCGATCTACGCACGAAACAAGATCGGATGCCAGGGCTTAGGCAACCTTGGCCTAGACCCAGGCCCAATAATGACGCGGAACCCCGCATAAAATATACCTTATCTAATTCGTTGTCGCCCCCGATAGTACCGTGTTTTTCCATCATAATCGAAGGCACTAATTCACTTTACGCCGACCGCATCGTGAGGCGTGACATACGGCCGAACGGCGTGGGCGGACTTCCGCCATCGTATTTCGCTGGTGGCCTGATGAGAAGGATCACAAAAAGTCCGTTATCACACCTGCACAGAATCAAAACACAAGTCAAACCTCACTCGTGCCAAGCCAATCTTTAACAATTGATTGCATCTATCGCTGCAAGCGTCCAGAATTTCTACAACGAAGCGCTCCACCAACACCAGAACTAGATTCCATCACAGCCAACAGCAGCTTTGTTTGACACACCAGACCTCCGCAAACAGTATGACTTCCCTCTTTCCCCATACGCCATACGCCGAAGATCAACCAAATGCACACTCAATACTGTACCTTCACGTGATGCGCGCGTCCGCAATGTCTTTCAGTTTTGTTTCGCTTTTCAATATCCCCATCACACTACTCAGGAACCGCAAGGCACCACTCAGCGCAGACACACTGATAAAACGCACTCTTCAATCATCAGGCCGGGCTTTCGTCCTAGGCACAGCAGTGGGGGGACTTGCAACCTGGGGACGCATGCGAGGCAAAGAAGATATTGAATGGAAAGATCGAGCATGGAGGATCCTAGAGAATAAAGGAGAAGTACAAACTGATTGGGTGGCAATAAGTGGAATTAGCGCTGGAGCTGCTGCTGGTGTGGTGGCTGCGAGAAGAGGTGTTGTACCTGTTGGCGTTGGGAAAGCAGTTCTAGGAGGGGCTGGGGTTGGATCCGCTGTTGGGATACCTTATATGATTGCTACCTTTGCATCGGGGAGAAAACCGGCGTAAAGATTTAGCAATGGCTAGGAAAGCTCGATTACATAGTCCACAGACGGTCGTAACTGTGCGCTAATGACATGGCCACTGAAGCAAGAGAAAGTTCTTGGAACTCGATTGCTTTTAATTTCGCTTCAATTACGACATGATTTTTTCCCTCTCGGCAGTATATGCAGTAGGAGTAGTGGAACGGTTCGCAGCATCACCCCGGAAATGCCGATGGCTACTTGACATTTCGTATCGCGCTCAAGACCAGTTTGATCAAAGCGTACCACTGGTCAAGAGACTGGACACGGCCCAAACTCGGTGATATGTCTGTTATTTGTAGAATATATTTTGCTATTGTTGCAAATCGCAATTCTTAGGCACTTCCAAGGTTTGCCCCAATCGTGTGCCAAGGTATGATAGAAGACATTGTTCATGCCTCCTGTTATGCCCGCTAGTATAGGTCATTACAAAGAACAGGACAGAGCCCTAGGTTTCTGGACTCTCTTCACGCACTACTCGCAGCGGTTGACAATATTTTGATGGAACCAAAGTCTTTCCGATACACATCATGCTCTTGGTACGAAAAACTTCACGATAATTTGGAGTGGCCATTACTAGAATATCAGTACTGTGGAGACGCTCTTGAAACAAACGATCCCGGCCACGACCTCACTCTATGTATGATACCATGGATCTGGTCATTCCGGAAGCTACTCGAGCATAGTCTCTACAACTTAATCGCATTTGAAACGCATGCATGAGCCTCGTTGCCTAGTGGCATTTTAGGTTGAACAAATGATTCCAGATACATAATCCCGGAGGCGATGTTCATGTTTACGTATGATTAAAATACGAACAAGGTGTACACGAGTATATATAGGTTGAAAACTAGCACAAGAGTATGTGTAAAGAAAACGAAGCATGACATAAGTTCGGGCATTGGGGCTGTTGCTAGGAAGATGGTGGGAGGCTGCGACTATACTGCAGAGACCTTTAGTGCCTAGCCACAAAGTGCAGACCTAAATGTAGTCCGAGTATTCATAAAGTTTATGACACCATGGATTGCGTAATTTCCAAACTCCCCTATCAAAGCCCGCGTTACTCAAGAAGTACCTGATGACACATCGAGATCGTCTTATTTCCGGCTCTGTATCTTTCGGTATCGTTTTGTCGCAGAGTTCATATGGGCTCTTTCAAGCTTGAAATAATAGGCCCAATAAGCTTGCAGAATACAAGTTAGTATCTCTAGCTCTTAATGTATCCGTCAATGCCACCCAGGCTATCCTAAATACGTCGTGGAGAACCATCAGAATGACATTCCTAGCTTAGCTAGTTGGTTTTGCTTAACTCTAAATCTGCATTAGTCGCAGCACATATAACAACATTTGTTTCTGGTCTGCCATATTGTGTCGAATTATGACAGCCGGACCAAATAAGGAAGCTGGATCGTGGTTTCTACCACAACTGCCGGATTCATGAAGCGGCCTGTGATAACCTTGCCTCGCTCCAGGTGGAGTCAGCGGGAAGGCACATTCCATTCTGCAGGTGACGTTTTATGTTTGGAGTGAGCAGGAAATGTGATAATATGGTTCTATGCGTCAATACTGGATGTTCAGGGTTAGATGTGCTTAGCCTCAGATCAAGTGGGACAAGCTCTTTAATGGCTTGGCAGCTTAAGTTACCTCCGGTATGGTTCTCTATTGGCCATTTGACTCACGTACATGATAGTTGTTGTCTCTTATGCCCTCGCCTACCAATCGGTTTATTGACCTCTCGCTCGATCTGGTCAAATACGAGGCGCAGACCATCATAGCGAAGAGTATTATTGACTCGCGGACGGTCACTGCCAACCACTGGCCTGTCATTGTCAATTGATGTGTAATAGTCGTTGCTGAATACAACGACCTACCATGTTCAGCTCCATCAAGTCTCCTCGGCAGAACAATTCAAAAGACCCAGCCAATCGGGTGTATCTTCTCCGTTTACGGCACCTAAGCTGAGATCGTCAAACCTAATATGGACCACTGATGACTCGGGCCCTTGCATGGGTGTTCGCACGCCACGTGCCCTGAGCGTTGCAGGCTACGTTACGCAAGCCACGCTGGGGCTAGCCTGGGAGCGTTTTGCAACTGAGGAGCGACGTGGTTTGTTGAGACTGCCTGATCTTAGCCGAGATGAGGCTTGTGGGACAACACTTTGAGACGGTGGAGAAACAATCTTCGGGCACAACAACAACGACGCAAAGCAACAAACCAGAGTGTGCAGGAACTCCCTCGTGGTTCCTGCTAGCCATGCTGTACGGTCCTCTGGGACTCTTTCCATCATTACCGAATTGCGGGGTGAATACTACGTTGTATGGGAAGTGTGGGGAAAGCTTACCATGACGCAGTTGCAGGGGCCAAAGGTAAAGCATCGTGAGCACATTAGAAAATCTGGTAGGCTGAGCTGATAGGAAGGTGGCGGGAACTAGGGGTGGGAACTATCAAAAAGCCATAATCCTGGCTCCCGTTTCAGTACGAGCTCCGCCGATCCCCTGTGTGGCAACGGGCATGATGGTTCATGTTCTCGGCCTGGATAGCAAAACCAGATTAATTTCTCCTTGCGGCCGGGCTAAGAGGACCCCTCTTCCCCAGTAGAATTCAAATACAATTCCCTGGCACCGCATGATTCCTTGTTAACATACCATGCTCTCTAGCTTTCGCCTCAACATCACATCTTCGACCACACAATGACGCCGCTCTACTTGCGAAACTCCCTCCTCTACCTCGAGTTATTCGTGGTTCTTGCACAAGGCACAAAGCTCAACTACTCTGGTGAAGCAATAACAACGCGATTTTGGGATTGCTGTAAACCATCATGCGCGTGGAACGGGAAAGCAGATGTCACCAAGCCAGTGCTATCATGCACAGCCGACAACAAACCGACTGATATGGCTGCTGGAACAGCATGCGGTCCCGGAGGATCAGCTTATCAATGTTCCAACCAGCAGCCTTGGGCAATCAACGACACTGTCTCGTACGGATTCGCTGGTGCTTTCATCACACCAGATCTCACAGCTGGAGGTATCGAAGGTTCCTGGTGCTGCGCCTGTTACCAGCTAGACTTTACCAGTGACCCACTTCGAGGAAAGACTCTGATTCTACAAGCATCCAACACAGCGTACGATGTGACTACTACAAACCGCTTCTCTCTCGCCGTAAGTTCCTCTTCATTTTCTAGTCCCCAAACTTTATAAGCTAAGACATTTGCAGATTCCTGGAGGCAACACCACCTCGCAAAATGCATGTGCCCAGCAGTTTGGTGTGAATCAGTCAGTTTTTGGCCAGAATAACCAGGGCGTTAGCAAGAAAGAAGACTGCCAAAACCTGCCCGGTCCGTTGAGGGATGGCTGCAATTGGCGATTTGATTGGTTCAAGGACGCATCGTATCCCAGGTATGCAAGTCTCCACCACATGCGAGTATCACCCTAATGCCACACAGTGCGAACTTCAAACGCGTCGTCTGTCCGGCCGAGCTCACAAATCTATCGGGGTGCGCCCGTCGAGATGAAGCACAGCTTGCAAGCGGCAAATCATCATCGGCGTCCAGCATCTCTTCGGCCTCCTCGATATCCGCTGCATTCGCCGCCATCCTGCTCGGAGCACTTTCAATATAGCATCTGTGACGACACATTCTTACCAGCCTCTTCGATGCTCGATACGATCGACAATTTTCTGCTCTTGTCTTCAACTGCTAGGCTGGGCCAGCATCATCAGGTGATGGAACTGCCCTGGTCATTCTTATGCATGGATACCCAGCAATAAAGCGTCTGCGCTAAGCCGGCAGCTTGCCGCCGCTTGGTCGATGCTCGGTAATATCTCCGCAATTATGAGGCACCGTACAGGGTCTCTGATGTTTTACGAAAACGGATCTCCCGAATTTTCTAGTTGCCCAATGTGAGGCGGCAAATCACAAATGTATTTTACCATTGTCGAGGTTGACATGTCAGATGTTCTAATGGCGTTGTTTTCTAGCGCCGTAACAGGCGTTGACACTATTTGGAACATGCCCTGTTCTGTAGCCTTTTTTATTTATTTAAAAGGGGACTTGTCGAATTACTATGGAGCCCGTACCTTACTGTTCATGATGTTCGCTTAGTCTGAGATGCAGCGCAACGCATACTTTAGCTTTGATACTTTGGAGCTGGAAGCTGTCGCAGAACAGTGGGATTGGGGGCACGCGGTTGAAACGCGGAGTTCGCGGCCCCCGCTGATAGCAAAATGAGAAAAATCCTATCACTGCTTCTCCACCACCACCACCACCATCTCATTGATCCTCCTTTCATCAAACCTCTTTCTCACCTACGTATGTAACACGCCACACAGAGCGTCGGCGGCGAGGATGGCCACCCCGCATTTCAGAACAAATCCAGGATTTGCACAGCTGGTCAACTCACTGTGCATCTGCTAGCCAGTCATTACTCCGCAGTCTGGACTTGTTTACAGCCTATGGCCCTCCACAGTATAGCTGGTTCATTTAGGCAAATGAACGTCCCACTCACGATAGTCTGGGGTGACCGACGCCGGCGCAAAAAGGCCTAAGGTCACTTTATCCATATTCACCCGTGCAGCCGATGTGTGCAACCATACCGATCAAAGAAAGACTTCGATCGTACTTGCAGCGAGGAAAATTATGTGGGCCCTGGGTGCACGACTTTTGGCGGACGGTTTTTTTTTGCTCTTGCGCCGCCCTGGTGCTGTGTCACACGCGTGGAAAGCTGGCGGGGGGATGGCCACGGGAAGTTGGTCGGGAGTGGCTACGAGACGAGCGATGTCTCAGCGTCCGCCGACGGCATTACTTGACATGACTCATTTCTCTCGTCGAGGTACCTGAGGATTTGTATCACGTCTGCTTGAAGTGCACTGGGTAATGCCGATAGTGACATGAGTTCATGTACCTGGCGTTTTCACATATGCCTACTTGGGTAGGTAACTTGTATCTTTGCATCTTGCACGATACCTACCTACCTACCTACCTACCGTAGCGGAAAAGTCCACCATATGAATGCGCTCACTAGCATATTTACGCTGGTCTCGTGGCGCTCTAAACATGACAACACATCACCCGTTCTCGGTGTAGGATTGTTCTATCTAGAATCCTGCGCGAGCGAAGTTTCCATGCTTATAGCGCAGCCAAAGAAGCTCATTCGCGCCTTAAACCTTTCCGTTGTATACCCTCTGCCTGCATCGTGGACCCCATCGATGCATCTACTTTGGAGACTCCTCCGGCGCGATGCTGATGGGCATGACCACTGTTGCCCCTGCAGCAGCCTCCCGGTCGCTTCCCAGCTGCCGTACCACGGACGATGAGGGAGATCGACGGAGCAGTACCCCAGACTCGGCTTGCCTTGCCGGGGTGTATGCGTGCGGAGTGCGGGCCTCTACGCCGGCTGAAGTGTGGCTAGCTGTCTGGATGCGGTCGCAGAGTGAGTGGCATTGTATGGAATGGTGTACTGGAGTACCAAACCAACGAGCGCCGGCAGCCTGGGGAAATCTGGGGAAATAAATGCGATGCATGACGCATATGTCTTTGTTGGGAGGGCCAGAGGCCGGATTGAGCCCCTGCGTTAAGGCGCTGAGATTACATGTGGAGGGAAAAGCAGCGGTTACTGCGGAAATGCTGTGGGAGTGTATCTGCGAAACGGCGAGATAGTTACGTATTAAAATCTACAGTGTTAATGATTGCTCGCTTGGAGCGTAATTTCAGAAAGCAAGAGTGTGCTTGAATACTCGTGCCGCTTTCGAGGTCTTGAGTCCTGAGGCAAGAAGAAATGAGGCAGTTTAGTAGCAGGAAGAAATGAGACAGCCCACCAAGTCCAAGCATAGAGCATGTAGGCAGTGTGGACTATTCAAAGCATTGCACCCACAACATCCAATGCCTAGAAAGGGCTCTCCCAATACACTTTCCAACAACGAGAATTATTTCCACATCAAGTAAGAAAACAGAGGTAGAGCCTCAACGATGCGCGCCTGGTCCCAACACTCATATCTACGAAACACGACCCAATACGATTCCACGCATAACATTCTCCATTATAGGGGAAATAACCAGCACCCAAGAAGCGGATCATGCGTGAAACGAAACAAGTGCTTGTAGAATCATATCGTATTAGTTATCATTTTCGCTATGCTAACATATCATCGCGCATTGGGGTATGGGTATATCTCATCATCGTCATCCTTATCCTCGATATGACGTAACCTGCACGGCGCCACCGGGGTAATCGGGCTCGTCAACGTCTGCGCCGAAAACCTTCGATCGGTGGAATATCGCGGGTCCACCGAGTATCTCCTGTCACTTCTTGTGGGGCTCACCGGTGGGCTGTCGAGGTCGAAGCCTTTCCAGCCCATGCCTAGCTCTCTGCATTCTACGAGCGTCGGCGCACTGCCCAGACTGCCTACGCTGCGCACGGTTTCTAGCACGTCGCCCTTCTCACAGGAGTCGGCGGTGGCGTACCGATCAAGGCTATTTCGTCTTGAGCGGGGAAAGTATGAAGTCTTTTTGCGGTAGTCGCCTGTTGTGACGAGCCGCGGGGGGAAGTCGGGTTTTTCTGGTTGGAAGGCAGTTCGAATGTCTGCCGAGTGTGATGCTAGACTCGAGGAAAAGTCGTCCTGGATGCAGGGAAGAATCTTGCGAACGACGCGGTTTCTGCGTGCGTACTTGCTGAGGTCGCTTGAATTTGAAGTATTCCATTGCCAATCGCCGCGTAGTTCGCGCTCGCGTTCAACGGGTGTCGCCTTGGTACGAAAATTAAATACCCAGCGTGTGACGAGGCCGCGCAGGATGGGGACGTTGGCTACGATGATGGCCACATTGTTTTCGATGTGGTTGATACAGAAGTCGATTGGATACGTCCAGTCGGGCTTGTAAAGGAAGTATAGACGATCTCGGTAGGTGAGGTAGATCTTTGCTGCGCCAATTGAGGTCACTGCCAGACTGCAAGTGAAGACTGCTAGCACTACCAGGCGTGATCGCAAGCGCGCGCTCATCATTCTTCGAACAATGATAAATGGGATTGGGAGAATCAGAAGATCGGTAAGGAGATTGGCGCAGGTAGACCAGAGAAGCATTTCGCCCATCTTGTGTCGGCCCATGCAGTGAAGGTTGCCAAACGTTCTTGGTTTCCAGGTGTTTCCGGTCTGAGGTGGACAAACGAAAATGTAAAGAAGCCATGGGATGAGCGCACTTCCAATGGTAAAGACCAGGATGGCGTAAAGAGCGCGCTTAAGCCACTCAATGACTGAGCCAGCTCGGAGTAGAAGGAGAATGATTGATGCTTTGACGAGGGGTAATATTGGGAGATTGAGGAGATTGAAACTCATGTTGACCTGCAAGAATTAGTGCTCTGCTCAATCATACCTCACAAAAGTACATACGGCGTAGTATTCGTCATAATTTGGTTCTAATTCGTTCCATGGGACTTCCCACACATGTATGCCCACATGCCACATCTTGACATCTGCAAACTGTTAGCAACGATAGCGTCCAATATGTTTCGAGTACTGACGTCTATGTGAGGGCCCGATCAGGGCTATGGACAACAATAATGGTATGATAATCAGCCAGTCATCTGTACAGGTGGTCAGCACCAATCACATCAACATTCGACCAGTACATACCCCAGCTTAGCCTTAGATTCAGCTTCCGTCGTGTGTATATCCTCAAGGCGACGAAGACGGCAGCCAATGCTGGAGTGCCATAAATGATACCTAGGCAGGTGAGTTGTAGAGGATAGGTAGGCATCTCGCCGACTTGCTGTCTGCTTGGAGAAGAAATCGCGAAAACCACATCTCGCGTGCTCTTGTGGGTGGACACTTCTCATATAACACTGCAATTTGCAGGATGGGGTGCTGTAACCCTGGTCCTCTATGCCCAGGCACGGGCAGGCGGCCCTCCTGGTCTGCCCCCCCCGCACTGAGTATATTAACACCAGCTGCAGCAGATGGGGCTCCACATACTCTCATTCGTCCCGCGGACTGATCTGCCGCCGGTCGCATTCACGTGGACCTCCACTTAATGGCCACCCTATGGCACCTATAATTCGCCTCTTTGTGATGGAGGTGGCCTCGTTTGGTATATGGTGCGACAGCCGCCATCTCAATTGTTTCCAGTTCCTTCTGTCAAATCTTGCATCTCTTACATCACAGTCGCACCGTAGGCCGGTGGGCTTGCTTCCGACGCCTTAGGCGCGGCATGTATCCTGCGTTGGCTGCGAAGCAGTATGTTTGTGGCTGGGCTAGGGTGGGAGTGTGGGAGTGGGTGTAGTGCACGTCTCGCCAAAGTCGCATGAGCGCAGGCCACCGAACATCGTTTAGTAGAACGGAAGGATTCGTGTCACATCTACTCCCAGAGCCTGGACAGCGTCTCTAGTCATAGCTTGTTCTGGTAACTGAATGCCGGTCTTAACGAATCTCTTGCCGCCGCTTAAACCGTCTTTAGCCAATAACGTGTCCTTTACAGAAATCAATTTGAAGCCGCGGGCTTAAGCCTAGGTGGGTATGGCGAGATGAAGGTATCCATCATATGATGATTGCTACATGCCATTCTCGACTCACAGGTGACGAAAAGCGCCAGGGCCACCATCGAGACGTGGAGATTCCAGGATCCATGATGTAGCTGGTTCGGTATTAAGATCTGCAGGCAACGTTTCGAGAACAACGCCGCTGCAGAACAATGCTTGGTGTGAGTAACACACGAATGGTGTCTTCACTTTGCATCGGATTGGTGGACCAGCGCCCGCGTCGTTCACGTTTCAGGCAGTAACACTGCTTGTATGGGCATGGGCTTGCCACAAAGATAGCGAAAATACCATCCCTCTTCATTTGCCAGCATTATCGTGGTAGAATTGGCCATAGACCGCATATGACGAACCATTTGCCGGCGGCCTGTGCCAATATAACACAATCTGCAGCAATCCGGGGGGAAACCTAGATATGCGTAGCCACTTCGTCTAGATGCGGAACGCAGACTATCTTGCGCCGAATTTTCTTGTAGGCTAGATCCCTTTTCGGAAGTCCGAAAGATTCTTCGCAATATGCTTACCTGCTGCCGAACCTGACTCGTCTAGAAACTGCAGATGCCCATAATGCCCAGCCTTCTGACTGCAGGCGTCGCATATAGGTAACGGTGGTGATACTTTGGTGGACAATCAGGTTCAGGTACGCGTGGATTGTTACAAAGAGGCGGGAAGAATCGGCGATCGCTTTCCGGGTTATCGGGCAGCGAAAGGCGCCGTTTCTCAATCGACGAAGAAATGAGTCCCTTGCAAAAGAACGACCAGGAGCGGCAGTTTTGAGCAAGACTTGGTATCGATAAGAACCGCGGATCGACAAACTTACGGCGTCCCACTACGGATCATTAGCAACTACAAATACAGTTTGTGCGACAGCGGAGGAGTTTAAATTATATTTATTGTACTAGTGTGGTTTTGCCTCATATTGTGGAATATGGTTTCGCATCTATGACCACTTCCTTGCGACTCCATAATCGTTCCAAAGGTGAGGCCGAACAAAGTATCACAAAAAATATACCATTACTCCATCTCTAAAACGCCAACGCTAATATAGAGAATGAAAGACTACAACTCCTCCTCATCATCATCGGCCGCAGGCCCATCGCGGGTGGACACGGATTGGCCATTAGCCTGATGCTGAGCCTCAATCATGAATTGCAGCGAGGCCTGGATGCGTGCGTTATCTTCAGGACCTATACTAATTGTCTCTCTCATTGCAGAGTAACCACTGCCTTCGCCATTGCCAGTAGGTGTGGGTCGCATACTCCAAGTCAGCCGATCACGAGCCGCCCTGGCTAGAAGTTCGTGCTGAACCCGCTCATTTTCTTCGCGTCGGCCCCGAATAATCGCGTCGTGATCACTATCAGTCAGAGCCCGCGTATTAGTTTCGTGCCCCCCGTGAGCTAGGCTTAGGTCTGCCTCGTTTTGATTAGTGATACCGGTTATGAGCGTACTCCAGACATCGCGAATCATCGATTCGTCGGAGGAGCTTGAGGAATCCATTTCTTCGTCTTCTGGAGGATCGTTTGGAAGGTTGATAGGAGGAGGCCTAGGAATGTCGACAGTATCTCCCTCTTCCTCGCTTGCCTCTTCTTCCTCGTCATCTAGGCTATCATCTTCTTCGAATTCGTCATCGAATTCGTCTTCATCATCTAGCCTCCTTCGACCCCCTCCACCCTCAAAGACAATACCATCCCGCTCAAACAATTCTATTCTCAAATGATCCAGGGCATCGACCCGGTCATTCTCCCTAAGCCCATTGACCATCGTACGCTGCTCAGGAGTTAGATGTTGCAGCACCTCCCAGTCGATATCCTCTTCCTCGTCCCAGTCATCGTCATCCGTCTCGTCGTCAGGGTCGCCTCTGCCTATGCGTATCGACAGCTGATGACGGGTAAGGCCCTCGCGATTCCGGCCTGTATCGCGATGGAAGCCGTCTTGGTTGTAGCCTTCGGAATTGTAGATGGGCTGGCCATAGCGTGGACAGGAGTGAGGACCAGTCCAATCTTTGCCGCAGATGTAGCAGAATCCGTGACCACAGGAGCAGCTATTGAAATTCCAGTGACGATGCATGTGGACTGGGGGTTGAAGGGACTTACATCATGTGATTGCATGCTTCGGCAAGCTCAACCGTTGCGCCGCATAGGTTACATCCTTGATAGCCTTTCTCGTTGACCAGCTGCTCGAATTTCTTTTCATCCTCGCTCTTCTCGCAAACGTGCTTTTTGACATTTTCAACCAGCGTCTTGCAGTCGATACACGTAGTCTTGCCACATTTTTCATCTTCGCAGACGGCGCGTGTGACCTTTGTCGATTCATCCGTAGTATGCTTTGAAGGATGTAAGAACTTGCTACACGCTGGAACAGCGCAATAGACGCGGAACCTACCTTCGTTAGCAAGTATTCATATATTTCTCATCCATAAAGAACTTACTTTTTGAGTGTCGCATATTCACCTTGCTCCTTAGCCTGGTAGGCCCAGGCGATATCAAATGGTACATGCTTTTCGTACTCATCAAGGATGAACATTTGATCGCAGCACTTGGGAGGAAAAAGGCTCTCGTCGTTGGTTGCAAGTTCGAAGAAGCTCGAGATATCATCTGGACAAACCCAGTGCGTGCCACAAGGAGCCTGAACGAGCACTTCGCCCGAGGTCTCTTCAACGCTGCAGATTACGCAGCATTTTTCTTTCATCTTGGTGAGTTTTCCAGACTGAGCGCCCCGGATGGTGTTGTAGATCGTGGGCTCACGTCCTTGGAGGGTTGAGGGGGTTTGAGGAGAGGGAAAGGCAGCGCAGAAGTAGAGAATGTTATATATGTGTTTAGGTTTGGCTACGTACGTATAGGCACGTGACGCAACAACTAGCGCGCCATACTTTCAGTTTTACCGCACTGTTTGCTTTGCACAATGTGGTAGTCAGGCTAATTCCGGTTAGCGTGGCGTAGAGTCTGGTGAAATGATAGTCAAGGAACAACATCAATAGGTCTGCTTGGAAAATGAGGCAAATGTGAAATCATGCTTCTTGTTGAATTTAAAGAAAGGCGGAAAATGGAAAGGACGGACCTTGAGGTTGTTCAGTTCTCCAACCCGGTCGTGACCGCAGGCAACCACGGCCTCATGACGCGCCTTACCCCTTTCACGCACTCAATGCCCCATCATACCTGCCCTTTTTGAAAACCAATTCGCTTGTAAGAGTAACCCACAGCGTCACAAATATCAGATGATAGCCCGAAATTCCGGGTTTTACCGAACCAGTTTGCTCACCGACACCAGTGGAACTCACATTGAAATTTTATGACCATAACTAACGACATATATACGAATTGGGAATTCATGATACAATTCTATCAAACAGACCTCGATGTCTGTCCAAAACGCCTCAACACCAATGCCGCAGCACTGTATTCGCTAATTTCCCACACAATCATTCAGCGCCTTTTATCATCAAATTCACCGGATACCAGCTTTTTTCTCGCTCCCCGCAAAGCTCTGCTCGTCCTTTTCCCACATCTTTCGCTCCATTCTTCTCCTGGCCGAGTAGGCTCTTGAGAATTTCCACGCTTCGGTATCAGCAATGTTCCATGCCTCGACTGCTTCTACAATAGTCTTCATGCGCTTGTCCTTGCTCTTGAGGGCGTCGCGTGCTTTATTTAATCGAATTTCTTCTTTCTTGATCCACTGTTCATCAGGCACCTCAAGGCCTTTGATGGGTTTTGGAGCGTCGGGGCGTGGAGCCATGATTAATTCCGAAATGTCGGTTGGTGAGCTTGGTTCGTTGGTAGGAGAGGCAGATTGTGGTAGATCAAAACCGAATATCCAGTTGAGGTCTTTTTGTGTGACACGCTCCGCTGTCAGCCAGAGTGTGTGCGCCGGAGCGACTGCAACAAGCTCCTTGAACTGCACCAGGCGGTATGATTCCGTCTTATCTTTGCCGACCGATTTCTTGGTCAGCTCTTTGATCCAAAGATCGCGAGCGGCAATGGTGCGAAGCCATGTCGTTTCAATGGTATCGCGTGTATAATGGAGTGAGGTCATGGTGTAGGGGTGTGGAACAGTCCCAATGGTGAAGAACTTGGTGGAATTGACAAACTCAGGAAACTCCTGCAGTTTCATGCCCTTGTTTGCATCACAAGGAGTATCACAAGGAGTGCACTTTGGTCGATTGGGTGGGCAAGACTTGGGCATGGGCGTGGTGGGGCATTGAGTAAGGTTCCGTGCAATTTGGGTTGCTTCGAACATGAGGGCGGTTGAGTGTTCTGGAAGAGGTTTGACGATGACAACACCCTCTGGGTGCTGCTCCTGGAAGGTAAGGTGGAGGTGAGAGTTGATGAGGTTGTAGAGCAGGTCAAGGCCTTCAGCTTGAGTCTTGTTGGAGAGCTTATTGTTGACGGTGGCATATTTGCTGGAGACTGTTTCGGTAGTGTAGTATGCGACACCGTTGGCCTTTTTATCTATTGCAACGTCCGCTGCAGCCAGTAGATTGACCACTGCGCCACCTTCTTTTCTTGACAATTGCGTGATCTTCTCATTGTTGTGGGTGACGTTTTTGAGCAGCTCGTTGTTGACGACCTTCTTGAGCGCGTTGTCGACGACGGATCGCTCACCAAAGAAGACGCCATTGTTCAAGGTTTGGATCCTAGACAACTGTGGGTATTCAGCTCGTCGGAGGAAGCTCAGCATGGCGTTGTCGTACTCGGCCATTGGGAAGGCCAGCCAGTTGGCAAGCACACCACCGCCCATGTGTCCCCATGCCAGCCATCGCATGATCTCCACTTCGGTCTTTCGTTCTAATTTCATGCGCTGGACGAGCTGGTATTGCGGGTGCTTCATAGCCTCAGCGCGCGACAGGACCTGTGGCTTGAAGCCTTGGGCCCACCAGGCACGGCGCCACGCCAGGATGAGTTTGTGCTCTGCGTCAGAGACAGGTTTCGACTGCTTTGCAGGGGCATCATAGTAGGTGTAGATGGGCGGTCGTTCGCGGAGAGGGGGAAGTACGGCGCGGTTTTCGTCCAGGGCGACGTCGGCAGAAAAAGGGTTCTTCCACTTGAAGTCGCTGATCCATTCAATGGCACGATATGCGCTGGCGATGGTGCTGTTGGGCGGAGTAGGTGGTTTGTGTGCCGAGGGGCCAAAGGGACGTGGAATGGCGGGGAGGTCGCCCACATCTGGGAGGTGGGCCTGTGGATGCTTGACGACCTCGGCTACTTGCTCGTAGGTCGGCAGGTCATTCTTGGACGGGGGGCCATGGGTGCCCAGGGTGAAGAGGAGGAAGGCGAAGAGGATGAAGATGGCCTGGAATCTCGGCGGCGGCATCTGGAGCCGGACCGGGCGGCCGAAGAAGGTGCGTTGGATGGGCATTGCGGTATTATCTATGGCGACATTGCGGTTGGGTGGGGAGAAGCGGCAGTATCTGTGGACATGTGTAGATTTTAGGTTGGAGTTGGTGCCTGGATATGGATAGCACGGCTGTACGCGTCAAGCTAAGGCGTCCCAGGGGGGGCCTGAGCCTGGTGGGAAGAGTGGTGACAGGGGTGACCCGGTGATTGGAACTGATAGCTGATAGGGCTGCAGCTCGACGCCGAAGTCGCATGTGCATGAGTCGAAGCATAATTTCTTAGCTACGCGTCGTGCCAGCTATTGACTGCTCAACCTCTCGTAAACCTAATAAAATATACTCGAATATTAAATAACTCACCTTGTCCGCTTCATTGAGACGCACTTTTAAGTCAATTGGACTGGCCTTCTTTCTCTCTGCGCACGCACACAGCCAGCGCAACCCCACCAAGAAATCCATTGAGGCACCACGGTCTGACACAAGGCGAATATGGCCTCGTTAAACAAGACAAGCATCCCAGATCCTACTGCAGGCCTTGGTTGGTCTGACTTCAAGGGCCCAATTCACGAGATATTCGCTGCCAATGCCCGCAAACATCCAGAGCGTGCATGCGTGGTAGAAACCGCAACGAGCCGCACACCAGAGCGCAAGTTTACATACAAGCAAATATTCGAGGCGACCTCAGTATTAGCACACCACTTTGTGCACAATGGCATCCAAAGAGGTGACGTGGTCATGATCTTCGCCCATCGCGGCGTGGACCTGGTCGTGGCCATCATGGCTGTGCTGGCAGCAGGAGCGACCTTCTCTGTGCTAGACCCATTGTACGAGCCCAATTCATCTCGTGTCAGTGGAATACACAGCACACTAATCCCAAACCAGATACCCACCTGACCGCCAGTGCATCTACCTCGAGGTCTCGCAGCCCCGCGCCCTTGTCGTTATCGACAAGGCTACTCGAGAAGCCGGTCCCCTCTCAGAACAAGTGCGAACCTATATCAAGGAAAATTTGCGGCTCAGGGCCGAAGTGCCTGCCCTGGAGCTCAAAGATGATGCAACACTGGTTGGAGGCGCAAAGGATGGCAAGGACGTCTTGGACGAGCAGCAGAAGCTCACTCTTGAGCTGCCAGGAGTGCTGGTTGGCCCTGACTCGACGCCTACCCTATCCTTCACCTCGGGATCGGAAGGAAGGCCAAAAGGTGTCAAGGGACGACACTTCTCCCTGACCCATTACTTCCCATGGATGGCTGAGACATTCGGGCTGTCAGAGAACGACAAGTTCACCATGCTCTCTGGTATTGCCCATGACCCCATTCAGCGAGATATCTTCACGCCTCTGTTTCTCGGTGCACAGCTTCTTGTCCCAAGCAAAGAGGATATCCAGCACGAAATGCTCGCCGAGTGGATGCGCAAATACGGTGCAACCGTAACCCATCTCACCCCTGCCATGGGTCAGATTCTGGTTGGAGGCGCAACTGCCATATTCCCAAGTTTGCACCACTCTTTCTTTGTTGGCGATCTGCTCATCAAGCGCGACTGCAGGAGGCTGCAGAATCTCGCACCAAACGTCCGTATCGTAAATATGTACGGCACTACTGAGACACAGCGAGCCGTTAGCTATTACGAGCTACCAAGCTGCAGCGAAGATCCTGATTTCTTGGATAGCATTGGTGAAGTCATACCCGCAGGCAGGGGCATGAACAATGTCCAACTTCTGGTCGTGGATCGCCAAGACCGGAATAAGATCTGTGAAACCGGTCAAAGTGGCGAAATTTATGTTCGAGCTGGCGGTTTGGCAGAGGAGTACCTTGGCTTACCTGATCTGACGGCGACCAAGTTCGTCGAGAATTGGTTCGTTGATCAGAACAAATGGATTGACCAAGATAAGCAGAAGGTCGAGTCTCAAGGTGCAGCTGAGCCCTGGCGAGAATTCTACAAAGGCCCAAGAGATAGATTGTATCGCTCAGGAGATTTGGGCCATTATGGGCCCGACGGAAATGTACACTGCACAGGGCGAGTCGACTCGCAAGTGAAGATTCGCGGCTTTCGTATTGAGCTTGGTGAGATTGACTCTCACCTCTCCGCGCATCCGTTGGTTCGTGAGAACGTTACCTTACTCAAGCGCGATGCCTACGAAGAGCCAACACTCGTCAGTAAGTACTGTTCTGCTTACATTCATATTCTCTGCTTACATGCCATTTAGGTTACATCGTACCAGAAATGAAGCGATGGTACGACTGGCTCAAGGAACGAGGCACAGAAGACACTGCTTCAGTTGAAGACACCAACATGGTAACTTTGCTAAAGCGCTTCAAATATCTTCGAGACGATGTGCGGGAGCATCTTAAAAAGAAATTGCCAGCATATGCGGTTCCATCCGTCATAGTTCCGCTCATTCGTTTCCCATTGAATCCGAACGGCAAGATTGATCGACCAGCGTTGCCATATCCAGAGCCTGCACAGCTTGCAGCAGCCGGGGCTCGTAGACCATCGCAGCTTGGCAAAGCCCTCACACCCACGGAGAAGGCTATGGCTGCGATTTGGGCAGACCTTCTCGGTGACCGCGGCGTGACAGTAGAAAGTATCAGTGGCAGCGATTCCTTCTTTGATCTTGGTGGACACAGTATCATTGCACAGCAACTCTTCTTCAAAATACGGCAGCAATGGAAAGACATCGATGTGCCAATGACGACAATCTTCCAGTACCCTACGCTACGCGGCTTCTCATCCAACATTGACCAAGCAATGGATCCTATCGGTCTTCGTCTCGATACAGCTGAGGTGATCGACGACGACCCAGAAGATGAAGCATACTCTGCGGATGCAAGAGAGTTAGCCACGCATTTGCAAGGCTTCAAAACACGAGAGCCGTTGAAGCCAGGCGAGGAAATCCATACGTTCTTAACTGGTGCTACTGGGTTTTTGGGGGCCTACATTCTCCGAGACCTCCTTTCGAGACCTGGCAAAGTAACCGCTTTAGTTCGCGCAAAAGATGTTGATGCTGCGCTGAGTCGAGTGCAGCAGACATGTCAAGCTTACGGTATCTGGGAAGAAAACTGGGGTAGCCGTCTGGAAACTCTGACTGGTGATCTAGAAAAGCCCAACTTTGACCTTTGTCCAGATACATGGAATAAACTCGCTGACTCTGTGGATGTAGTCATTCACAACGGCGCACTTGTGCATTGGGTCCTACCATACTCTCGCCTTCGCGGACCGAACGTATCATCGACTATGACGGCTCTAGCCATGTGCGCCGTTGGAAAAGCCAAAAACTTCGGCCTCGTCAGCTCAACCTCTGTTCTTGACACTGATTATTTCGTTAAACTCTCCGAGCAGAGTCTGGCTTCAGGCGGCACCGGTATCCCCGAAGCCGACGACCTAGAAGGCGCACGTAAGAGCCTGGGTACGGGTTACGGGCAGTCGAAATGGGCCGCAGAATACCTCACACGACAAGCCGGCACAAAGGGGCTCTCAGGCTGCGTTATTCGACCAGGCTATGTACTCGGAGATCCCGAGCACGGCACCACCAACACAGACGACTTCCTTGTGCGTATCCTCAAAGGCTGCATCCAACTCAAATCCCGGCCCGACATCACAAACACCATTAACATGGTGCCCGTCACCCACGTCGCCCGCGTCATCGTAGCCTCCTCCTTCAACCCACCCATCGCACCCCTCGGCGTCGCACAAATCACTTCACATCCCCGCATCACCTTCAACGACTTCCTTGGCAGCCTCGAAGCCTACGGCTACACCACCCCGCTCGTCCCCTATCCCCAATGGAAAGCCGCCATGGAATCCTACGTCGCCGACCGCTCCGGCACAAAGGAGGAAAACGCCCTTCTCCCCCTCTACCACCTCGTCACCGGCGACTTGCCTGCTGATACTAAGGCGCCCGAACTCGATGATCAGAATGCGGCACAGGCGCTGAAGCTCGATGAGAAGTGGACCGGGCAGGATTGGAGTGCAGGCGGCGCGGTGACACAGGAGACGGTTGGTACATATGTGAGTTATTTGATTGATTTGGGGTTTATGCCGAGGCCGGAGAAGAAGGGAGTTAGGGAGTTGGTGGTTAGTGGGTTGACGGAGGCGATGAGAGAAGGGATGAGGCTTGTTGGTGGGAGGAGGGGAATGTAGTGCAGTGTGGTGTGTGTTGTTTTGTGGGGTGAATGATAGAGTTTTCTCTTTTTTTTTTTTTTTATAAAAGTATAGATGTGGGCATGCGAATTGAATAGATTTTTTGTTTTGTTGTTTGGATTGTATGTTATGTGAGATCATGATTCGAAACTGTGAATAGGAATCACCACCCTTGCAGCTAAAAGAGCGTATTATTACACAAATGTTATCGTGCACAGGAGAGAATGCAGAATTTTGCCCAAGGTCTTTTGGCTCAGCGCAGCCTGTAGGGGCACTACAACATCACTTAGCATGCATACTACTAATCCGGCTATCGGTAGCATGAATATGGCTGCCAATCACCAACGGAAAGTTTCCAAAAGTTTCCAAAAGTTCGTGAGGTCGTTACAAAGTTGGTTGAAGTTTTGTTTTCAGCAACTAGTTACTAGATAATAATTTTGCTTGAATCACGAAAGCGTTTCTAAAAAAACACTGAACGCAGCTGGTAAAAGACGACGACGACGTCGTCGTCAAGCTGAATGTTTTATCAAAGTCTGGAAAGGCTCAGAGAAAGAAAAGCTAGAATAGAGATTCTGGGGGTCTGGCTGGAAAGTTTTCCAGCTTTCTTGAGGTAAGACTCGGAACACGTACAAAAGTAGAAGTTTTGCTGAATTCCCCCTACATAAACACGGCAATCTGGCCCTCTCTCGCAATCGCCGTCTTGTTCGCTTGAACGCACTCGTGTTAGAATCGGTCTGCCCAAAGCACATATGAGAACAAAGGGTACTCCACATCAAATCGGGCGTTGATAACACAAAAGCAATGGACAATAAAAGGATTCTTCGCCAGGTGCGAACACCACGCGCCCCAATTCTCTAGCTTGACGACACTAACATCTACAGGCAAATGCTCATGAATCTTGGGCGGAGGTTTCTGTCTCCGGACCTGGATATTGTTCAGTTACGCGGGTGTGGGTAAATGCTGGCCACGATCGCGGCAGAATATCGTATGAGGCGGCGGGCGTGGCGTCGCCCATGCTGCAGCATTGGTCAGTGGAGGAAGGGAGGGTATAGCCCTTCGATACTGTTGGGGAAGTGTCGATTGAGACTGGAAATCAAAAATCTGAATAGCGTCAAAGACGGTGTCCAGGTTGAGGAAATGTCGCAGTTAGAATGATTATACTGAGCCCAGGGGATGCCGGTTGGAAGGTAGCTATGCTAGTAGTTAGCTGATAGGTGGATGATTAGGTTGTTACCGAGTTCTGGTGATTTTCAGAGGACTGTCTCGAAGACTTGGGGTGCCATGGATCCCTATGAACAGTTCAGTCAGATGATCTAACTTGTAAACATATATGGCGATCTATTTGTTCTCGCGTCGTCCCAATTATCAACTTTTGCGCATGGCTGGTGCTACCGTGTTAACTTGCGTATGTCGAAGTACTTGGCTTTGGATGAGCTTGGAGCGTACACTAATAGGCAGAACAAAGAATTTGTTGATATAATAAGGTATCAATTGCTTCCTTTCTATCATCAGTCAGTGGTTGTCAAAGAAGAAGCTAACAGCATGCCTTGGGTTTCCATGTCTGGGTTGGTAATTGTAGAAAGTAGCGCTTCGTTCTATTGCTTGGGGTATCTCATCAAATACGTACAAACCTGAGTATGCTAATGGCACTTCACAAGGTCTTATCATCTCATACACTCGGCCTAGGCACGTCAAATGTTCCTTTGGCTTCCACACACAATCCCCCTTTTATATTTTCTAGCGTTCCTATGATCTCAGTCGAGTGCTTCGACTCGACTTTTTTCGTCAAATCTTTTCTTGGCGATAACCAGCCTAACCACTTAATCGTAGGTTGCGATTCAGGAGCTGATGGAGGTTCAGTTTGTGGTAATTCAGGCTGTGAAAATGACGTGCGAAGGATATAGAAGTTGAGGCTGTAAGTGGGCTTCGCATACATTATGCTCAGTGAGGTTGGGCGATGGATCGGTTCTAGATATGAGCATGTCAGCACCACCAATCATGTTCACCAGTATCTTCAAAATTTACTGGTTTTATATAATAGCGGGACGTATACATACCTATGGTACCATCAGGACCCTTGACCATGCGCGCCATAGCCTCCTCGAATATGGTTGCAATGGCACCACCATGCACGACACCCGGCCAGCCAGCCAATCCTCCTCCTAGCCATAGCACAAAAATCATATCCCGCGTTTCTGCATTCCAGAAGGCTCTTTGTACACCCAGACCTCGCGTTCCACTCATACTAGCCAATATACTTTGGCAACCCTCCACTTCATTTTTTGCGAAATCGATATCGACCTCTACCCAACCCTTTACTTTAAGCTTGTCTCTGCCTGCACTTCCCGCTATAGGGGTGTCTGAGTGGAGGTTGAAGCTCTGTTTTCGCAGCGACTGCACAATATCTAAGTTGTCGATATCTCGACCTAAAGACTGGAGGATGCGTCGATCTTCTGGTGAATCGAGTACAGGGAGGCCAAGAGGAGCAGCAAATTGCCGGGCACCCAAGCCAGTTGTAATACCCAAGGTGAATATGCCAGCATACCAGAGGTATGACCAGCGAAAGCGGGACTGGAGGGGCAGCTCGAGTTGACGAAGGGCATTGTTCTGGATAGCGCGGGATTGGCAGCAGGGCTTTGCAAGTAGAGTGCGAAATAACAGACGTTGTCTAGACATAATTGGTAAACTATCCTATCAGAGGCAATGATGGCTAATAAGGAAAGAATTGTAGTTAGGATGGTGAGGTAGACGATAGCTGTGGAGCTCGATTGGCCCGAGGCTCGATGATAGCGGCTTGGCATCGACATGTACCTCGTCCTTGCGACAGGCTGGATTGCCAGATCATACTCAGCGGCATCTAATGAAAAGAACAGCGTGTTCTTATTATCAGGTTGACTGAATCACCATGGTTGATCTGGATGCGGATCATCCACACGCATGATATTCAGTTCATCTACCTTTGCTCCTCGGAACATTCGTAGCTGTGCATCGACCAACATTAAACTGTGTATCCGTATAAGGTAATGATACTGAGGGATTCTTACATTAACACCCAGTAAATCTGGTGGTGCCTCTCCAAACTCCTTCATCCTTGAATCGGAAAATACGCTGCTTCCGCAGTGCCCACAGAACTTATGTAAATTGCGCTTTTTGCCAAAAGAGTAGACCTTTAGCGCCTCTTCGCCACTTTTCATATGCAACTATGACCTCTCTGGATACACGAGCAAGTAGCCATTCCGACTGCAGATGCTGCAATTGTATGATACGACTTTCCACTGTGGTAGTGGCGGAGAGAGAAGGACGTCATATTCAACCGTCCCACAATGATAGCTCGCAGTATACATCTGACAATTTTCTGGATCGAATGGAGGAAGACTAGGTTTTGTCCGCTCCGGCTCGCTCATGATCAAAAGCCGTGGTGGGTATGAGGTGTATTGAGCGGGGTAGGGCTGGAGCTTACCAATTTGAATGTAAGGGCTGACCATGAGGTCATTCTTATTACTTATGGTCACACCGGTATCAGTTGCATGTCTTCAATATCGCCATCATGAGATCTGCAAGGCTGACGATCAACAGGAACCATTCAGCAACTTTGCAATCTCTCCGAGCCTGCGAGTTCTAGTACAGTAAGCAAAAGTCTCCGCATCAGCATCATCGATAAATCTATAACAAACAGCTGCTCAAGAACGAGCTTCATCTAATACATGCAGAGGAAGCGCCGCGTCATGCTCAATGGTAACCCCATGTCCAGAGTGGCGCCAAAAATGCAATTCACCCCCATGAAGCTAGACAACAAGGAACTCAAGCGCTGACTCAACCTTGGCACAACAATCTACACATGACATTACATGTGTACGTATCCTAGAACACCTGAAGATAACATCATGCTTATTCAAAGTACCACAGCAGGCGACATCCTAGCCAGAATAAGCATCGCAACAAAAGCACAAACACTTGTCTTTATTAAAACAAGCAACATATCGCCCTGGCCTCGGAGGCCGAGACCTCCACGGGCATAATATCCAAGCAATTTATCCATCCTAGCTCCCCATATGATCCTTGCAAGTCACTCGCCAAACGCCCGTCCCACCTCTCTGGCCTAAACAGAGTCGATCTATCTCGTCTCACCCTACGAGATATCTTGCACAACACACCCTCTCGTCATCCCACACCCAGGTCTACGCATGTTCCACCGCTTTTGTCAATGCCAGCCTCTTTGGCACACCGATCCCTCGTCCTAGACGCACAAACGATCCCGTGTCACGCTTGTAACTTGTGTCGGTGCCACCCACTCCTGGGCCACTCTCAACCTTGCACGAGGCACGAACAAGCACACATTGCTTTTGTAGCGCGCACTCCGATTGGTGTCTCGCTCGAAGGCTACTAGGCTAGACGGAAGTTTGGTGCTTGGGCTCCGAGCGAGTGGTTGCCGGGACGGCGGGCGGGCGCGTAGTTGGGGAGGGGAGCCTGGTCGACGGGTGGGTGCAGGATCGGCACAGGTTTGGAAGCAGTCGTACAGGGGCTGGGGCGCAGCTTGTAGTTGATATTAAGGTTTTTGTTTTTGTTTTTAGCGTTTTGATTTACGAGATGGTGGATCGAGACTTCGATCTGTTGTACGATCACTACGGCGACGTTCAGGGGGGCAGGGGGGGGGGGGGGGGCACAATTAAGACAAACATTGACTCGCTCGTTACACACATTCAGAGAATCCGACTAGAATATTGAACATCCACAATCAGTCTCGGATGCCAAGCCCTTTCCAGACCACTCCTTGACAACACTCCAGAAACGCATCCACATCATTCTTGTCGTGCCATGCATCATTGTATGTGGCGCTTACTTGGAGTTTCCCTCTCCATGTTCCCAGCAGCACACCAATGCTCGCGCCCAATTCGTCTCGTGCCACCCATGGATTATTGATTGTGAACGGACCCAACTGTGGTGCGATGATGATGTCCAGGACACCAAAACTGGTAATTGATACCGACGATGGGGGACCAAGAGCTGGTATGGGAGTCTCATGGGACTGCGAAGCAGGATTCATTACGTGCGGTGTAGCCATAGACCAGAAGAATGGCGCCAGTGCGAGACGGTCATTGGAGTCTCGCAGCTTGTGGTAATGCTTTGTGACTTGCCGGAGCAAAGACTAAAAGCCTTCAGGCGATCGGTCTCGATTGGTCTGATTATCCTTGGCAGCAGAAAGTATGGTGATATCAAGGGCAAGACTGTCGTATGATACGGACTGGTAAACGGAAACAGGGCGCTGAGATCCGCCGTCACAGTTTGGGCGCTCGTTGACTAAAATGTAGTCGACATAACGTGCCTTTTTGCAATCCGTTCCAGGCGTTTGCAAATACCGAATGCTGATCGCAATAGCCTCATGGTAAGCATGTGTTACCGTAGCATCCAAGTGTTTGCATGCCCCAAGTATCCGTGCCGTATCCGAAGTTGATAGCTCGTGTACTATGCGTTGATGCTTTCCGGGAACCATAGAAGCTTGTTTGGTTGGTAATGAAAGAATCTCAATCTCCTGCTGAAGCGATGAGTCGCGAGCTATGAGATGCTGAAGGCTCGCTTGTTGATCCAAAGTGAGTATAGGTGGGATAGCAGCGGCCACACGAAGCGGTGGGTTGAGATTCTTGATTTCGCTGCCTGGAGTAGGCGGAGTCCAGCAAAGTGGATATTCAAAGGCGTGTGCCGCGTATTTGCATATACTGTTGAGAAGCTGAAGCGTACCGATGCAATCCATTATGTCATGGGGTGAACGTATCACAATATCACGATGTAATATGTGCTCCTGATCTCCATCAATATCTGGAGGAGTTATGATGAAGATGGTTGGAAACTTTGGTGCCAGTAGCTCAGAATTGCACCACTCCTGTCCGGATACATTTATGGAAATAGGGACAAATGTTGCTTGGAGCCATTGCTCGGTCTGATCACTGACTGAAGTTGAGTCAAATGATGTGTAAAACTTCATCCATTTCCCCAATTTTAGATCATATTCCGTATATGATGCAATAGTTGGTTGGTCGTAACGAATCCTGAGCCATGCTTCACGAAATGCCTTTTCTACCATTTGGCCAGTCCCCAGCAATGATGAGCTACCAGACACCTCAATAGATAATGGCATAAAACCCGTGATTGCACATGACAAACCGCTAGTGTCTTCATAAATCTTTGCATGCGAAGTGTAAAAGCTTTCTGCCTCGTCAATTTCTCGTTCCCAAAACCCTGGTATTGATTCTCTCCATTCGAAGTTAGGATAACGGGATACTGCCATGTTCAGGGGACGGCTCTTTCGTGAGAACGGTGATACTTGGATGATCCTAGCTCAAATAATATCGCAATATCAACCTCCTAAGCCAAGCAATGCCTACATATACCTGCTAGCTGTACTTGTCCTGAGTAAGGTTCCCCGCTCAAGTTGAAGCTCTTTCTCGCAAGCATATCGGATTCTACCCATAGTGTATGCAGTTCCCAAGTCACAGGGAGAACTGAGAGTAGAACAGGGCGACGAATGATGCTAT
Organism: Ophiosphaerella korrae; assembly: GCA_028456385.1. Taxonomy (NCBI): domain Eukaryota; kingdom Fungi; phylum Ascomycota; class Dothideomycetes; order Pleosporales; family Phaeosphaeriaceae; genus Ophiosphaerella; species Ophiosphaerella korrae. The sequence goes on along the minus strand of JALNQF010000062.1, from coordinate 52,324 downwards.
TCGAAATTTACCCTGAAGGCATCACAAGTTTAGTCAGACACCGGATGCAAGTCATGCGAAGTAATCTTGGAAGTGGACTCGTCAACTTTAGAAAAGCGCAATTGCCGAAAGGGCCATGTGATACATGAATACTGATACAGGTCATAAGCAAATCAGTTTATTGGAGTAATAGAATGCGAGCAGTGATGCGATCGAGAGGATGCCCACGGGAAAACCTCGGATGTGGTGCAGCCGGGCCGGTTTCCGTGCACGTTATCGGTCGTCCTTTCCTTTGTCTACTCAACTGCGTACGACTTATTACACATTATACTTGGCATATATTCGTTGTGCGGATGTGCTAGCGAGAAAGCTGATCATATAATCTCTTCTTCAGGGGTTGATGATGTCGGGACGACAGCCCGAAATGTTGTTTACTAGCTTCAAAAGTTGTTGTCAATTCAATATTCGATACCGGTTTCTCGTCGACATGAGTAATGCTACCATAAACTGATAAATCCAGTGTGAAAAAGGGGTGCAAATTTATTTGGTTTTTGATGTGTATGGGCTGTGGCTGTTCTGACGACTATGAGGGACCTAAAGGGTAGTTGTGCTACCTATAAACTACCCATGTGATTAGAAGGTCATGTGTTCAACTAAATAAAATACAAGGATGCACTGAAATTCGAAGATGTGATTCTATGGTGCAGATTGAAAACCTTGTTGCTGCCCTGTCATCTTCACGATTAACTTCACTCCCATTTTGTTGACATCGTTCACGGTTGCGTCATGTCGAAAAAAGCCAGTTTCGTAAAAATCTGTCATCCCATTCCAACTCTCAAACCACTAAGGGGGGCTTGGGGGGCTAGAGACTACGGCGTTAACCAATTTGACTACTACCAACAAGTTACAAAGGGTGCAAACATTGTTAGTGACTTCCAAAACCAAGCTAACCTCGTCCTCCTGGGCCTTCCTCAAGTACCTACAGACCCAAAATTCAATTAAAGTGCCCAGATGATGAAATTATGTTGTAAATTGAAGTTTGGTAGTATCAACAAGCCAATATTCACCAAAGTCATTCTGATACTTGATTCACCACTCAAATCGTAGGATGATTAGAGAAACGGATAAATACAATATACAAAAAGTGGGCAGAAGCCGCGTCTGCATCATACTCCATCACGTTACCTGCGGATCAAATACAAAGATTCAGCCATCACACTCCCAACAAAGAGCCCTGCAACCAGGTAAAAGACCATAAAAATACTATCATCCAGAGCAACACAATCCAAACATCTCGGCGAAGCCGAAGCCCAGCATCCAGAAGAGCCCCTCGGTGCGCAGCTACTAAGTGTCACTGGCCCAGACAGCCCAGCCCGTCCGACTTAACTGCAGACGTGAGTTGAACCCCATGTTCGAGCGCTCAATGTGTCTACCTGAATAGGGGCTAAGGCAACTTCATTGTCACAAGGAGGGCATCGGTATGTTCAGCAATGGTAGTGCGAGGCAACTCCAGTTCTACAACAAGCGTCTCCGCCGCGGGGGGGCATCGTACAGTCACACACAAGCACTGGGCACCTTACCTCTGCCCATCTGCCAGCGTCCCGGCATCGTTTTTGCCGGGGTCTATATTTGGGGGACTGGTAGCCTAGCACTGCAACCAGACGTAAAAACGCTGCATAGCGGTAGTTCATGGCCAACGCAATCGGGGGACTGTGGCCTTAGACAGGACGCTACGACGCCTGGGTGAGGAGCATGTCTGGTCGAAAATAGAGGCTCTCACAGAGCCGCGCCATGTCTGCTGCGGTGTCGCTGTCTCGCCCTAGTGCAACCGTAACATCGCTAGGAGAGCCAGTATGGAAGCCCAATGTGGTTACGGGGAGCGCACACATATTGCGGACAAGGACACGTCAAAGGTTGCTAGTCATTGGTAAGACCGCAGCGTGATGCTGGCGGCATCTTTCTACAGAGGCAGGAGTTGGGAAGTTGGTGTGACCATGACCCTTGGGGGAACTTTGCCGTCCCTACGTTAGGCGGAGCACATGCTGTTCCAAGGTGTAAGCTGAGTGTATGGGGCACCGTTGGCGTTGTCTGCGAATAGATGAATGTTTTTTTTTTGTGGGCAATGTGCAGTCTCGGTACCATCAGATAAGGTGACTACGTGCCTGTATACCTTTCGCTGATCGCCACCGGATAGGGTATCGTGTTATGCTTGTCGGTCTGAAGGATGACTAGTCAGCGTTTACGCATTTCCTCTTGTCAGCTTTCATCTGCTTATAGTTTGGTCTGTTTCGGCATTGCTAATAGATTTGATTTATCGGTGAGCAGACGTTTTCTTTGCAAAGGATTCCGAGCTTAGCTATAACGGTCCATAAATAGCACATTTCACGACGGAGTACAATGTGCTATTTTCGAAACTGATCTCAAAAGATTTACGGCACACTACAAGTCGTGGTTATCAAATCACATCCTGCAATAGCTAGCCTATGATATCCAGCAATACGGATCGATGCCATCGGCTGTTTGTGCAGGATGCATGCGAGAATGATTGTAGCAACTAGGATGGAGCTAAATAGGGGCAAATAGGTGAAGATGTCTCGCTATCAATCCATAGCCGGTATTATGTCAGACGGCTATGCGAAGCATGGGGTGTTGACATGGTTCGGGTTGAGGCACGTGGAGGTAAGCCGTAGTCATCAATAGCTGTCGCGGGTCTGCGAAGGATCCGATTACCAGGATTGAATTTCTGGCGCCTCGAAGGCGGTAGATATATCGAGGCGGGGGACATTGAACAAGTATGAACACCAAAGACATGAGATGGTTGTAAACTGCGCATCACTAGGACGTCTGCATCGTAGGATAGGATGGGCCAGCCCAAGAAGGCGGGCTGAGCGCCATACGGCAAATGTTGAACTCCGGGCTGCAACAACCAAGGTATGAGAACCTGCAGGGCAACCATACCGAAAAAGAAAAAAAAATCGGACATGGTCTCTCTGGAGGGCGAGAGGGTGTGCTGTTGTGCGGTGGCCCCCAAGGGCTGATTGTGCTTGTAAATTCATAAGCGAAAGCGACTTTGGTGCCGATCGAGAAGGGCCATAGACCGCTAGATTCACCGATGTGTGAATGAAATCTCAGTATCTAGAGCTCAGTCCACCGATTATTGAGTCTTAAGTAACAATCGAGGAATATAACCCATGGGCAGCGTCAAGCGCTCCGCCTCGTGAAGGACGCATTGGCATTAGTGGGAAACAAGTCTGCTGGGGGCAGTGGTTTTGTCAACGACAAGCCGATCATTGGTGAAGTTTCGCAAGAAGTGGAGCATGGTGCGGTTGAAGGTGCCAAGGAATGTTTGAGCGTCAAGAACGCAAAGGAGCAGTTGCTGCTCCTCACGGCGAATGATATGGCGAGTTTGAATGTCTCTTTGCTTACGGACATTAGTAGCGGCTGCAGAACTCTCCAACAGGAGCTCTTGATTCTAAGTAGTTGTTGGAGGGTGAGGCGCGCGCACAATGCTGGGTGTTTACTGGGCATATTTTGTCCTTGCTCTTCATGATGAGCACGGCCGGGTATAGCCTTTTCCAAAACATAGTAGGTGACGAATGCAGGGGTTGTTGTTCTTACATCAGAGGTTGTTGTGCTGCTGGGCTTCCCTGTGAGCATCCGCGACCGTGAGCGTGCACGACCCGGACGGGATGGCTTAGTTGGCGTAGGTCTAGCGGACGCAACAACTGGGGTGTGCTCGTTCAGGCAAAGAATGGCGGCGACTAAAAGAAGATCAACAAGATCCCCAAAGATGCTGGCGTCCGCCACTGAGACTTGTATTTGACCGTCGCGGTTCTGATGCAGGTACACGCCATACAACGATGCCGTTCGTGGAAGTTGATATTATATGAGTATCATAGCTATACAAGTGAAGGCGCACACATGAATAATCGGTCTTGGTACCCTCTTGCACTACGTTTCTTGATGGGATGCTTTAGTCAGTGCCTACAGGGGATGTGATGGATGGACTAGGTATGGTCGCAGTGTGCAGCTGAAGCAAAAGTGTGTCTCGTTAACTAGATCCGGCCCATCGGTGAGGAAAAGGGACTCCAATCAGCGAGAATTTGACCGGGTCGGGCGAATCATGACAGGCGACAGGCGGGATGGAGGTGAAAAGATAGCGGCTAGAAGCGATGAACGAGCTGGAGGCTTTTACTCAAGGGTGCGTTGATGCGCACGGCACAGATGTGACAGGGTGTAGCGAGGGGCCCCTGTTGGCGCTAAATTAGAGGGGTTAGGCAATAATCAATAGACTTCTCTACGCGGTCTGCATCACGCAGGAGAGGCATCTGTCGAGACAAAGCCACAAACCTAGTGCGTGGGGTAACGCATAAACAGCCGTGCCAAAACTTGATCGGCTTGTAGAGATGGAGAATGCATGGTTCCCCAGTCGGAAGTTGGGCCCTTTGGAGGGTTCGCAGGATAGAGGAGAGCACAAGCAATGGTGCTTGAATGGCGCTTGAATGGCGCCCGAATGGCGCTTGAATGGTTTGGCTTGTAGCGGCAAAGGTTTCAAGGCGGCCAAGCATTTGCAATGGAGCGGCGCATGTTACTGTTGAGGGAAGTAGATACCAAACTGGGCAATGAAGCAATAGATGGGAGAGGATTGTGCGGCTCAAAACGTGGGGCGCCGTCGACCGCTGAGGCCGGTGAAAACTCGACAGCGAAAGCGATGAAATGCTTCTTCTGGCGATGCACAACGGAATCCCAACCGGCCGGTCGGGCGTGCTCGGTTCAAGACATGAGACTACTGCAGGAAGCCAGGGTGTACAGATGGCTGGGCCGCTTCGCAACGCCACCAAGAGAGTGCGTTGGTTAGGGTGTGTAGATTAGGCCGGGTGTCACAGGGCGGAAGGTGTGGGGTCCGGCCGCGCCGAGCGGCGCTGCTGTGAAGATCTGGCAAAAGTGTTGGACAGATGGGATACTAGCGCAGTTTAGGCATAGAGGATTTGGCGAAGGATGGCGATGAATCAACGAGATGCCGAAGGAGCGCAAGGCTGGGGGTGACACCAACGACGGCAGGGCGTGATACCGTCCACAGGCGTACGGATAAGGCGACATCAAGCCGGCCGTGACAGTGGGGTAGCCAGGATAATTAGACGCGAGCGGCGTGGCAGAGCCAGCAGGCAGGTGAAATGAGGAGGCATGGGGTGTGGTGGTTCCGATACTATACATGGCACCAGGCTGCAACCCGTCTACCTCGAGCTTGAGGCGAGTATAGGCAACGGCAATGGAGAAGTGATGCCGGAGTGGAGAACGATTGCAGCACATGGGAGGAGAGGTGAATCGTAATTAGTGGACACGACAAGCGAACCGGTCAAGTCAAGGCCGACCTCAGGACTCAAAAGGCAAGATGGTGATGGAATGGACCATTAGCCCAAACAATCGCTTAAGGCTGGTGGTGATTGGACGAGAGGGCCCGGGATCCCAGGATTACACGAAAAGAAAAAAGCGACCCGACTCGTCTCGTGTGCTGCGTGACAAAAGACCTGGCGAAGGTGACGAGCGAGGGAGCGAGATGAAAGGGAGGCCCAATGTGTTTCAACGGACGTGGTTGCAGCATGCTGCTCGACCGGTGTGTAGAGCAAGTAGATGGTATGGTATGGTATGGGGTTGGGCGGGTGCCGGTAGAGCAGGGCAGCAGAACGCCTACCGTGATCCGGGACGGGGAAGGGCAGCAAGCCCAGGCAGGCCAAAGCAAGCCAGAGCAAGCCAGAGAGCAAGCCAGAGAGCAAGCCAAAAGCCAGCGCCAGAGCCGGCGAGGGCCACCCAGGGCCACCCAGAGCCACCCAGAGCCACCTCGGCTGCGGCTACCCTGCGGCTAGCCGCTTCCGGACTAGTGCCAACGAGGGGCTGACCCCAAGACGACGGTCGATCGACGGCCAACTCTGTCCCCCCGCTCCATGTCGCCCATTCTCCCGCCAGCCAGTCCACCTAACCAGGCCGCTGGAACAAGCATCAAGATGAGATGTGACTGCTGCAACGGCCGTGATGATCCATCTAAGCTCTGCGCATCGTCATCGTCTATGCAGCGTTGCTTCTAACACGCAACGCCTGCCCCCTTTCACTGCGCATGCACACACATGCACGCGTCTCACGCCCTCAGGCCGTCGCCAAACTTACAGAGCAGCGGCTCCTCTGCGCCCCGGCATTGGCACAGCAGCTGTCACTCGCGCCGGCCGCATCCACTGTGCGATGCGCCTGCTCTGTGCGAGTCACGGCTGGCCAGACGCGCGCAAACCTGGGCCCGGATGGATGTGATTCACTCGCGCTTCCACGTGGAAATCCATCCATCTAGGCAAATTGTACGACGCTGGTGCGCCGGGACAGGCGTCAAAGAAATGAGGTGGAGCAGGGACCATACGCTCAGCTTATGCCGCCATGCCGCTTTTGATCGACACGTGCCGCAAGCAATATAATCTCCCATCTAATTATAGACGTCACCACCAGCCCGCGAGGACGCAATCAAGGCCCTCTCGGGGCCAATAAGCACTGCTTGCTTGCTTGCTTGATTGCATTATTGCACGCGACTCCGTAATGCATTCACCGCTGCCTACAGGGAAGCCTGTCTCCGGCTGCTTGCACTGCCCGTCACTGGCCGCTCTTTGTTCTCCGCTCTTGAAACAGGCCATCTTAAGCGCATCCATACCCACCCACCTGCTCATCGCGAATCGCAAATCATGTGCGACTCGCACTTATGCTCCCAATCGGCTAGTGCCAGCCCACCCCAGCGCGCCGCATCGTCAGCTACTAAACTGCGAAGCGGTAGAGCACGGCCGCTGCACTGGTCGCCGACTCTCTCACTACAGGGATGAGCACCAGCCTGGCTGCATGTCTCTCTTCAGTCTTGACTGCTGCTTGACGCTGAGGTAGGTTGGCTGGGCCTGCCTGCAGCGTGATGAGATGCCCACCAAGCGCTCTACTCCTACCAAGTATCCTTCTCCAAACTTACGTAGCGCCTTCACATCAACGTTCTCAAGCCATGACCATGATCCGCATCTAAACTCTGTACATTGGCCGCTTGGAAACGGCGACCGTGTGCTAGCAGGGGCCAGCTGTCGTCAAGTCTCGTCTTTGTCTCTGCCACTGGCGCTTTTGGGCCAGACCTGCGTCCGTGCATGCCACTCTCTCCAGGCTTGTTGGCGCCAGTCCCGACACATCCTAGGGTGTCTGTGGGCTCCTCACCCTTGGTTCTTGGGAAAACAGAAGCATTTTCTGACTGTCCGTCTCTTGTCGTGCCACATGTCTGGGTCATGAGAGCCGCATGGTAATCAAAGTCGACCACACGCGCGCTGGTCTGGGTCTGACAGCTCGCAGTACCAGGTCAAAGACCGACCAAGAAGCTTCATGGCAGGCATCATGGCAGTGTGTGTGTGTGTGTGTGTGACTGAATCGACGAGGCCTTCACAGACTCCCGGGCCGGTGCAAGCGACAGCTCCCCCTCTGTCCTGGTCCAAGCCGTCCCGCACGCCAGCACTCCGAGTGATAGCCAGTGGACAGGGTCTGGCTGCGCTGCGTGCTTTCACCCCGGCAGCGCATTGTTGTCTGCGGCCCCATGCTTGTCTGGCCCTCTAAACCAAAACCGAAATGGGTGATTTACTATTCATTCGTCGCATTGCTTCTGCCGTGCCTTCGTTTGCGTTGCCTGCTTGTGAGGTAGTGCGTCTGTGAATAGCGCTTCCGCCCGCTTACCTGAGGCTTGCTCTCGTGCCATTCTTCATCTCCTAGAGTCCCAACGCTCGGACGAACCCTAACACCTGGTTTAGCCCTTGGGATTTTTAAAGCCCCAGCACGCCAGTCAGCCACGCGAATACACCCCCTGATACCTTTAGCCCACCATACATATACATGAAGGCCGCACTCCACTTGCTCCCGGTAACAAAGCCTTTTAGCCCACCCAGGTTCCAGCCCTCTCCGCCTTCGCTCCTCTAGGGCGCCCAGGTACTGAGCTTAACAAGGAGGGATCGTCGTTCCATACGCCTCCAACTCCACTACTACCACCACCACCACCACCACCACCACCACCACACAAGGCTACCCTATCACTCCCCCACCAAAGGATCAGTGGGTCACATCGCCAACGTGCACTCGGGATCTTGCAACGCTATCGTGGGAAACAAGTACAGTCTTCTTCTGTCCCTGGCTCCCAGTTGAATATTACACGCCCGTACCCAGTACAGTGGATCGAGAATCGACCGCCAGGCCAATCGCCAACTAACCCCGGAACACATTCGTGTGATAGTCGGACGACAACACCAGCACGGTATAGCAGACTTGTCCTGATATCATCTTTCTTACAGTCCGTGCAACCGCCCAAGTAGCACTACGTCTGCGCAACCTGGAAACCGGGCTCAACCCACCACTTTGTGCCGGAGGTCACCCACAGTGCTACGAGCGTCTGCTTTTGCTTACCTGTACGCCCTCTTTCCTCGATCTGCGACGACCAACACCCACTAATGCCGCGCAGTGACTGAGACTTTCTAGAAGATTTCAGGACAAGCGTGCATCTGTCGGTATCACTGCCCATCTAAGCAAGCGCAGGTACCATCCAAAGAACAGTTCATCCATCGCGGTGTCTCTGAGATACGAAGGAGTCATTCGCCGTTCGGAGCCGCGGAATATCAGACCGGGAACACTATCGTAAAGAATCGAGACGAACCAAGCGCCCGTGTTCACGGAGGACCTTTTACCCAGATCCCTTCTATCCTACTGCTTGCTTATCATCAGCACCTTGTCCCCCTTCACTAAAGCCCAAACTTCTCGCATTGGGCATTTGAACTACACATAGACGAACGCCCTATTTACTTCATTCCCAGCCTTCACGTGGGTTGCATTGGTTCACCGCTCACGGTTCAACCCCACTATTTGTAGCGTCACAGCTCCACCCTCCCCGAAAATCTCATCATCCGAAGCTGGTAGGTCATCAAGACCTATCCGGGACACAACCGTCAACGTGGCTGCTGCAGTGGCTCACCCGGCTTCGATGCATCCTGGGTCAGAACCCATGGGTGCACCTCCTAGCTTTTCGCAACGGAGGCCTCACGCGGCGCAATTAGGTAGCTTCGAGCTTCCCCCACCACCAATGCACAAGTATCCATTCAACAATACTGTCACCGCATCACAGTCATCTCAGGCACCAACCACTATTGCCAGCGTTGGTAACTTGCTTACTCCACCGAACACCCTACACGGAGATGCTCTGACCTCCTCTGGAATTTCCTCAAGTGGACCCAACCCAACCACCATGGCCTACTCCAACGGCAACTACATCTACTCCCCATCAACCCAAGGATCGACACATTACGCATATCCACCTGCCCATCAACAGCAACAGTCTCAATATGGTCAAGCCCGAGGAGGTATGTTCGCTCAAATACGCAATGATCACCAATTTGAGCACCAAGACTCACTTCGACCAGGGCTAAACCCGCCACCATATGAAATGAATCAACAGTTGCCACCTTTTACGCCATCATCAAATGCGCCAAGTATGCCCCCAATGCCCACACACCAGCAGCAGCCTCACCATATGATGAGCCAGCATGCACAAACGCCCGTAACATCGTCTGCTCCTCAGCAGTCACCAGCACTGGTTCAAGAGTCGTTCCGACAACCACACCCGCCGACGCCAACTTATAGCTATCAGCAAACAGGCACTCCGCAGCATTCCAACTTCTCTTACTCAACAGGACCATCACCAACGCTCAGCCAACAGCAAAGCCCAATAAGTGCTGGTGGCTCAATGCCACGAATGTCGCCAGCTGTTGCGCAAGGGCCGATTCCATCGGTCCCGTCGAATAACCCACAGCATTCTCCATATCCCTACCAACGGCCTCCACCGGCCAGTTATCAAGCAGGGCCAGCGCCTGTATTTTCAAACGTCCAAAATCCCAACGGGCAGCTTGCTTTGGTCGGAATGCACCCAGGAATGATGTCGTCAGGATTCAACAGCGGACATGCAGCTGCAATGCCTCATTTTCTTGGCCATCCCCCGCATCAGCAACCAACCGCAAATGATCGACCATTTAAATGTGATCAGTGCCCGCAAAGTTTCAACAGGAACCACGACTTGAAGCGACACAAGAGAATCCACTTGGCAGTGAAGCCTTTCCCCTGCAATCACTGCGACAAGAGTTTTTCACGTAAAGACGCGCTGAAGGTATGTGAAATCAAATCTATCCCATCGTATCTCACTAACATGGATGCCAGCGTCACATCCTCGTCAAAGGGTGCGGAAAAGTGGCGGCTTCCAATGACGACACCAAACGTGAGAGCGGCTCACCAAAATCTGAGCCTATTGACAACAAACCCGTGATCTCGTCTCACGCATAATGTTCGCCTTTAATGTTCTGCTGCAGCATTTTTACTTCTCATATTTGTATTAACTACGCGCTTTTTGTGTTTTACGGCCAGGGAAGGGGTTTCTGCTCCCTAACCAATATCTTCGCTGCAAGTATTAGGCTACGATTTTCATGTTTGATGTTTATTGTTTATTAAAGTTTCGGATTACCCCTGGGGCATGCATTGGATATACCTAAAGCTGGCGTTGAATGGATCTCGGCTTCGCGACATGTTTTTTTTTTCTTTTTGTTTCCTCCATCCTTGGATTTACTTTGGATGGGTCGGCATATACCTTTGGGTTGAGAGACTGCTGGGGGTAGTACTAGGTATCGAGTGTTCAGGAGGGCTAAGGCCAAAGTGCATTTGCCTTGGGATTCGAGTTGGAGGTCCTGCATATCGAGTGTTTCGGAGGGGCGCAGGCACGGTTTCAGGTTTAGGTTTGGATTGGGAAACTAGGGCGGGTGTAGGAGCACCTGTTCTCTGGGAACGTTCCGCTTCGGCGCACATACGCACAGCATTGGTATTGAGGGGCCAAAGGAACCGGGGGTCAAAAGGATGCTACAGGCTACATGCATATACCAAGCAAAACACGATTTTACTATTCTTCAAACCTGCTTGCCACCAATGCTGATGTCAGAGGGATGCACTTGTGACTTTGAAAAACGGGTACCAGAGCATGTCGCAGGCCGCAAGAGTGTGTTGTGAGGCAAATATGCAATATGTGCTCAAAGGAGGAGACGCTGCGTTAAGGTTTGGTTGTTTTTGGATGGCTGCGTTCAGCCTGTCGGTACCTTGGCCCACGTACCCGGTGCGGTAGCGGAAAATCGACGGCATCTTCCACGCTCGCCTAGCGATTGAGGCTTTGGCCACAGCCGCCTGCGAACTTCCAACCTCTCACCTCACTCTTCGCTGCCATCCCGTGTTGCTTCGGACTAGGCGACCCAGACTCGCATTCTGCAGTACCGCAAAAGTCTTGGAGAATGCTTGCCACCAAGATGCAGTCTTTCTCTGGCCACTTTGGGCATTTTCGCATGTCGTCCCTTGCTCAGGTCAACGGCTGGTAACCGTTCAGATGCACACGTTCTCTTCCGCGTCATTTTTTCTTTGCGTGTACAGTACTCATTGCGCTGCATCGTCCATTTTCTTCTTTCTTGGTATTTGGTCTGTTGTTTAGCTGCAATAATGGCTTTGCTCTTAGTGGCGTCTTGGCCTCACCATGCATCTGGCTGGTTAGGGTCCTGATGGTCATGATGGGAGGTGAGAAAAAGACAGCCGTAGCACGCGAGCAATACTAGCACGTAGACTTTCAGCGTTAATCATTTCAGATCAAAATTCAGGTGAGAATTTCCGTGGCATCGTTTCCTCGTTTCTACCGTGTGCATTTCAGCAGTTCGCCGAGCAACCCATTTCTCAGGTCTTGTTTGGGACACAACAGCAACCTTTCCTTCACGTTTCTGCATACCAGATTGGACATAGGGTACAGTTACCGTTTCTATACATATTCTCGTTGCTTCCAGCCCTGCCGGGAGCTCTTGTCGGCCCAGCATCTCGTTTGCACGCACTGTGCTCTTTCCACGCCGGCACCAGATCAGCCAAGTGCAGTCTGTTCGGCCCGTGCTCAAGTTCCTCTATCAACTCAACATTGCTTCTCTATACCTCCTCTTGTCAGGCATTGTACGCATCCAACACTTGTTAGCTTTTTGGTCAACGAGTAGCTCCCATTGCCACTGTACAGTCAGCCCTGCCGCCCCTCATTTACCGGTCTTGGGCGTGCTGCCAGCAAGTGGGGCATCAAACGGTCTCAGTAACGACAACAAATCAATACACAACAAACAACAAGACATACACACGTTCACGCATACATCTAACACACCGCGACAACACACTACACCGAGCTTGCGTCACTTATCTCGGACATTCTGGCCTTCGTGCCCATATAGCTACTACCTTTTGACTGCTTGCCGCTTGCCACCGCCTTGCTCTGCCCAGCATGGATCAACAACACCATAGCCGGACTCCAAAGCGTCCTCCAACTCGCCGACGCGTCCTTGGAGATGGCTCTTCGCGTGCTAACGAAATCCCTCAGCATCAAGGAGACAAGCCTACTCATTATGATTACATGTCATCTTCGTCACCCAAGTCACTGCCCCACAACGAGTCTCTCGTACCCAATGGCACCCTCGCGGTTCGATCAGAGCAGCAACCATCACCTTTGAACAATCGCCTGTCCGCAGTCATCGCTGAGTCTCGTTCACACAACAACCCGAAGCGTAACTCTGAAATCTCCAATGCGAGCACCAATGCAAGCATTGACCCCTCCGCCACTAATCGCCGTCGCAAGACGAGCATTGGGCCATGGCAGTTAGGGAGGACTATAGGGCGTGGCGGTTGCTCTCGTGTGCGCCTTGTCAGACATAGTGGAACAGGCCAATATGGTGCTGCCAAGATCATTTCAAAAGCTACGGCAGAGAAGGTGCGGGCGCTGAGCATGGCTAATCTCATGCAGGCTCCTGGCAAGGATTCAACCCTATATCCAGAGGGAAAAGTCGTCATCCCATTCGGCTTGGAGCGCGAAATTTGCATCATGAAACTACTGGACCATCCAAACATTGTCCGTCTGTACGATATCTGGGAGAATCGTAACGAGCTGTAAGCAATTGAACCGTTACCACTTTACTGAAGTTCCTTCTAACATTACACAGCTACCTGATCATGGAGTTTGTCGAGGGTGGTGAGCTTCTCAACTACCTGCATGAGAAAGGTCGTCTACCTGAGATCCAAGTTGTACATATTCTACGACAAATGATCGCAGCCTTGATGTACTGCCATCGAATCAACATACATCATCGCGACCTGAAGCCAGAGAACATTCTTCTAGACCGAGAGACAATGGAAATTAAGCTAGTCGACTTCGGCATGGCTGCGTTGCAGCCTAGAGGCAAGAAGCTCACAACGCCCTGTGGTAGCCCACATTATGCTGCGCCCGAGATTATTAAGACCACTGCATATGATGGCGCCAAAGCAGATGTATGGAGTTGTGGTGTTATAGTCTACGTACTCCTTACTGGTACACCTCCGTTTGATTACTCCGGCGAGGATAGACATCTCAAGGAGCTTTTCCGCGATATTCAACTCGCCAAGTATGTCATGCCCGACGGTCTATCACCTGAAGCCTCGGATCTAATCAGGAAGATCCTTATCCCTGACCCTACACGGAGAATCGGCCTAGATGATATCTGGCACCATCCTTTCTTACGCAAGTACCAGCAAGAACTGAGTTTTGTTGGAGAATATATGAGCCGAGAAATTTGGACTGGGCCCTCCCCATCGATCACGGAGTGGGTCCCTCTCGAGCGACGAACGATTGACCGGGAGATTCTACGCTACCTACGCACACTATGGCATAGCGAGAAGGAAGAGGTTCTGGTTCAGCACCTCTTAAATAAGGAAGCCAATCAGGAGAAGTACTTTTATTCTGCCCTGCTCAAGTACCATACCGACCAACTGGAGAATTATCAGCCTGATGCCCATCATGCCGTGGTCAAATCAAACAGCGATCATCATCATAACACTCGTCATGCCCCTACACAAAAGGACATTGAACAGATGCCTCATCAGCAGCACAAGCGCTCTCAGTCGGCATACTCAATACTCAACAATGAACATATGTACTCGAAGCATAGCTTCTACGAGTCACCTGCATCTGAAGCTAGTTATGATCCTTTCAGAGCATCGAGACAGCCAATCGTCCCCGAGCAAGGTGTTATCAACCAGAACGTCACTATTCATCGAGGTCACAGCAATGCAAGCCGTAGACCACGAACAGGCACAGCACAGACCCATCACCGTACAGGAAGCTCTTTGCGCGTCAATACTATACGCAATAACTCCAAGCGTGGTTCCGCTACGTCTCGAGGTTCATCATATCGGAGCAGTCCATCTAATCATTCAGCGTCCATCAAACGACGATCCATGTCGCGTTCTTCTCTAGCAAGCTCGCATTGGCCAAGTAGCCCTCCTGTAATTGCTCGCTCTGGCGGAATCGGTAGACGGGGAGTAAGCTTCTCGCATTTGCGCGACCGGCGCTCATCTGTCGCAACTACTAGCACAGTTGACTATAGCGCCGCAATGGCCTATGGCTCAGACGAGAACACGCCCATCCATCGTCCACATACCTCGATTGGCTCTTATGGATCATCAGACTACACCTCATCCCATCGCTCGAGCACACGCCAAGCATCATCTACTATTCGCGTGAAGCCTACTCACAAGGAATTGCCGCGCTTGAGGATTCGAAAACCTGTTAGCCCAACCAAATATATTCAGAGCGAGGCGAGAAAGGTTAGTTCAGAACTTGGCAAGGTGATGGAGGAGGCGTTCAATCGCTCCTCTGTGAGCTCCAGCGTCCGCACCTCAGGCACAGGGGCCTACCTTGATATGGATACTCCTCCTACTTCTTTCTCAAATACCAGGAACTCGGGAGGCAGTGCACTTTCCCAGCGCCCACTCCCACCTATCCCAGACGAGACGCCCAAGACCTTTGCGCAGCGTAAACTACAAGAGACACGGGCAGAAATCGCTCTGTGTTTGGAAGAGAAGGGCGATTATAACAATGACTGCAAAGATATTCTTCTGAACCTGGATCGCATGTTAATGCCCCCTGCAAATAACAAGCGTGCCGTTTCTGCTCCCCCGAGGTCCCCGGAACGTCCTGCGCCTTTGCATGTGATCCCGGAAGAGAAGAGTGATGGTGGAGATGGGTCTGCAAAATCCTATGGTGCAAATTATAGGTCTATTACTGACCCTGCTAGCCCTCTAGTTTACCGTACAGCGAACGAGCAGCCAACCATCCGACTCGTCGAACAGTCCCCTACACGTGTAGCCCCTTTGAACATTCGCAAGCGTAGCGGTGTGAGTGTCAACTCCAGGAGCGTCAAAGAAGGAGTCTCAAATGCTTCTGTTCAGCCTTACCAAGAGGTGCAGAATGATCTGCTTGCTGCATGCACTGCTCAACCAGGCCCCGTGCTGGATAAGAAGGATGCTGTGATCAAGAAGAAAAAGTCTTTGTGGTTCCGTCGTAACACGAATGAGAAGGAGCGTGATCAGGAAAACAAGGAGATGCAGTTGAAGAAGAAGGCTTCCACAGGCCTACTCAAGATACCCGAGGCA
Source organism: Ophiosphaerella korrae (assembly GCA_028456385.1). Classification (NCBI taxonomy): domain Eukaryota; kingdom Fungi; phylum Ascomycota; class Dothideomycetes; order Pleosporales; family Phaeosphaeriaceae; genus Ophiosphaerella; species Ophiosphaerella korrae. Next base: position 36,796 of record JALNQF010000062.1, on the reverse strand, counting down.
TGGCAAAGCCTGGACGATCGACTCAAGAATGACCTTCCAAGTTCGACCGGTGCCATCACCACACATGCTACGAAGCAGTCAGGTGGCAGCGAGGATAGCGAGTTCCCAATACGTGATAGTTTCGCGCCTGCAACTAAGGGTGAGAGCATGCCACGAAAGGGCTTCTTAGCTTTCTTCGGCAAGAAAGGTAAGGACGAGAAGGGTAGGCGACCTATGGAGTTAGGCGGTAAGATCTCGCACTCCTTACCTCTATGTGCACGTTTTTCTAACGCAAATCTAGCGGCAAACTTTAGCACGTCGTCCTCTCTTCTCCCAGGCTTCGACCTCAGCCAGGAGCAGTGCGGTAATACCGCGGCTCGAGCTGGTCCTCTAGATGTTCAGATGAACTGGCTTTCGCGCTTCCTGCACATCAAGCCTGCCAATATGACGTTATGCTTCCACATTGGTCGCGGAAAGGTTCGACAAGATCTTGTCAGCCTGCTGCGGGACTGGCAACGCTTTGGCATCCGTGACGTGACGTTCAATCGCGAAATCAACATGATCAACGCGCGCGTTGACAAGAACAATCGTAAGTATCCTCCTCGATCTTGTTCAAACCTTGTCTTTAGCGAGTGGCGCCTCGACGACTCGCGTTTTGAAATCGAGGCCTTAGAACTAGACACCGTCTTGCGATGTAATGCTGCGTTCTTTCTAGCTTGCTTTTAACATTCCTGCTGCACATTTACTAACACATTGCCTTCACAGACCTCAAGATCAAACCCGTCTCCTTCGTCATCGAACTCTTCGTCGTCCTCGAGCACGGCCACCGCGCCAATCTCTGCCTCGCTCGCTTCACGCAGACCCGCGGCGCCGCCTCGAGCTTCCGAAAGGTCGTCGACGTCATCGAGGACGTGTGCCGCGCTCGCTGCATCCTAGTCGAAGATCCAGACAAAAAGGCCGCCATGATAGAGGTTTTGGACTAGGAGATCCGCAACAGAGTCGACGCCCTCGTCCGTAAACGCTGCGCAAGCGCCCGCTGAATCAGAGCTTGTCGAACGCACACAACACCCGTATTCCCTCAGACACACCCACCCATTCCTTTGCTTGTCCAACGCGGCGGTCATTGCTGCCGATCGCTCTACACAAGCAACTCGTTCTGCACCTTTATTGTACCCAAAAGTTCCCCCCCCCCCCACCCCGGCACTCATGTTTTTGACCATACCCCCGTTTGCGCTAATACGCTCCGAAATACTACCCTTCTTCGCCCTAATATTTGTCCAGCATCCACATACTCCGGCGTTTCTCATCGCAGCATACTCTACTCTAATGCTTATTGGCCCCCTGTTTCCCTTGATGTCTGCTTGTTTGGTGGTCTGGTGTTACTGTTGGCTTTTGAGCCTGGTGACGATTGATCGTGCTTGAGGTGGGGTTGTATAGCTGCTTTTTGATGGCTGGCTGTTCTGTGCCGGACCACGTTGTGTAGGAGTGTAGTTCTTGATGAAGAAGGTATTAAATATTGCGAGTTTTGCTTTGTGGTGTGAATGTGTGATTGGTTCTATGTGTGAGGTGATGGAGATTAAGTTGGTCACTTATGGAGTGAAGGGGTTAAACAGGAGGGGCATGGTGATATTGATATGGTTGATTGCCATATAATGAGTGAACTAGAAGGCATTAGATTAGTAGTGGCACTTTAGGAGAAGGTATGGCAATGGGCTGGGGTTAGTTAGGTCATGATAGATGTGCCCCCACGTCAGTTCAAAACAGTGCAACATGCCTGATCAAAAGTGTTCGTGAGGACTTGGTATTGCATTTGCCCTATGGGACGCCGAACCCTAACATCGGAACAAAGTATCCGGCACACCGGTCCCAGAAGATGTAAATCATCATGCCATTTATTCCATTTTCCCGCTGTCATTGGAGTGGTTCAGAGAGTATAATAGGAGACCGAGTCATCCTCGAAAAACCTGCCAAAGAAAGCACCGACTATGCACATCTGGTAGCCCGCTTTAACGGGTCCTTGCCTGCACCTTGGGTGCGGAGCCCTTGGCACCTTGCTTGCTCTGGATCTTCTGTGCCTGGCCTCGTGCGGCCGAGGACGCGCTCTTGGCCTTCTCCGCCTTTTTCTTTGACTCGGCGGCGGCTTTCTTCTCCTTTCCTTCCTGGACAGCGGCTGAGCGAGCAGCGGCGCGGGCCTCGGGGCGCTGGGAGCGGCGCTCCTTGATCACATCGAGAGATGCACCGACGATGGCACGCTGGTGCTTGACTGTGCGGCGAGTGCGCTTCTTGGCGACTTCCTGTAAGGCAATCGTGGTTAGCGTCTGCTCTACAATTGGGTTGTTTTGTATGCAATGGGAGGCATGGAGAGCGCATCGGGACAGGCATCCTTGAGTATGGGCTAAAGGCGTGACTGATGTCATATCTCCCAGCGCGCCCACGCTCTAACCCCCAACCGTGCGTGTAGACGGCATTTAGACTCACCTCAGAGATACCCTTCTTGTGCATCCGTCGGTATAGAGTGGTCCATGAGATCTTGCGGGGGTTCTTCCTCTGGAGGAACAGGGACTCGGTCTTGCCGTTCTGGAAGCGGAAGATCTTGCTGTCACCACGGATGTACAGCTTGCCCTATAGATTCCGTCAGCGGCTATTATGCCAATTGCCTTGTAGCAGCCGGCCCGGCCAGCTGTGCATGGTGTTGGAGCGCGATGGCGCATTTTGGATGTCTGGCCGGTCGGTGTGGGGGACGGCGAAACGCACCTTGCCCGGGTAGATCTTTTGGCCGCTGAAGGAATCGTCGTAGGTACGCATGTTGGCGGAATTTGGGCAGTACCTGTGGTGTTAGTCGTGGGGTTGTCGTCAGTCGCGGTTAGAGGTCGAATTCATTGTGTGCGAAGTGTCGCCTCGCTAGTCTCAAAGTGGCGCTAGCCCGGAGTCTTGGCCCCACGCCACATGTGGCGGTGCACTACACCTACTATTTCCGGAACGGGACAGCCTGACATTTGCACACACGATCAGTCATAGGCCATAAGATTTCGTGTGCAAGTGTTGCAAGCTTCCAACCGGTTATTGCATTATCAAAATTCGACGTCACAGTTGAACTCTCACTAACACTGAGCTTTTCCATCTGGAAGTCTACGAGCATACAGCCCAACTCTCAACGTAATCTCACACGCAGCAAGCAGCAAAAATATCAAACTGAAATGCAATCCATTCATAAGTTGGGGTATCTATGCGCTCATCATCAAGAATGCCACGTCCCAAGCTTCCCACAACCGGACACGCATTCACAATCCACCACTCCAACCAATTACTTCCCCCTTCCAGCGCTCTCCGCGCCCTCGCACACAAAGTTCCCGCCTGGAGGCATTCCGCCTCGAAACAAACAGCATCAAGGCAGAGCGAGGCGGGAACCGTTTAGACTCTACTCGTATGCATCGTCCTAGTCTTCATACCCCGTCGTCGCGAGCCGCCGCGACCACAAGTCAGGCAACTGATGATGATGTCGAAGAGGGCGACGATGGCGTTGATGATGGCTTTGAGGCCGGCTGCGATGGCGTTGACAATGGCCATGATGCAGTTACCGATCGTGCGGAAGATTGATTTAATCTAGGAAGGGAGTCAGTAAAGGCCTATGCGGATGTAGGTGCGTGACAGAACATACGCATGATACTACGGCACCCATGTTTGCGGTATTCTGTAGATGTTTGTGGTTTGGTAGGCTGTCTTGGTATCTGGTTTGGGGTGTAGATGGATGTATTTGACTTTGCAGGTAGAAGAGATTCGTTGTGCTGAGGAATATACCACTCACAGACACAGAGCGTAGCGCCTGACTTATATTGACAGAAGCGGGTCCCCGTACGATACTGTGACGTCACGGCCACGCTCACCTTCCTCGGGCTCGCTATCTCGCTCACCGCACCTGCAAACAAAGTCGAGGGCACGTACGCGCCCTGCATGCCAATTTCCGTACAATCCCATGATACGATGGAATCGCGCCAACGCGCAACCACAAGCATTACCCTGCACCAACAAACCTGCTCTTAGCTCTGACGTTGTCTAGGGTGCCTGATGCAGCAATGATCTTCAGATAATTACCTTTTACAGTAACAGATCACAGAGGCATCCTTGTCTATGCGCCACAAGGGTGAGGTCATTGCTAGCACAATCAGCAACAATCGGCATTTGCTGTGGCTGCGAACCTCGATCCAGCCTTTAAGATCGCGATGTCGCCAATGCCTTGAGCCAAGAAGAAGGTTTGGCGAAGTGATAAGCTATATTGCATGTCGCTTCAGGCGAAGCAACGGGACATTGACGGTTGCCTTTGTGCCAACCATTGTCCGTGACAGCCCTGCCTCTCCGCACGCTGCGTTCCAAATTGGCAGCACATGTTCCCAATGCAGATTTCGTGCTGACGTAGCTATGCACTCATCACACTTCCAGTCAGCCCGCCGTGTTCCATGTCTGCGGTTCATCAACATGGTAACGCCACAGCCTAAACGCGAGCCAGAAATGGGCCAATCTCGCCAAAAACAGGGCGGTGGGGTTTGAGCCAATGTCTCATCAGACTCTGATACTCGGCAATAATAAATATGTTGTCATTGTGCGGTTGAGCTCCGGCAGATCCTTCAGACAACACGGGATTTCAAGTTTCGTCACAAGGTAGAATGGGTGGTAGCACTGGCTCGAGCTTGTTGGTGGATACTCAAGTGCACTCGCGTCACGCCGTTCGACGGGAGGCTGGTCAAGGTTCAACGGCGGAAGACTCCAATTATTCTAATCTTCACTTCATGCTTCTTTTCTTATTGCATAGTCTTGTTATATTGCCCACTATCATCTGTGTTCAATATACAATGCGCGAGATCGATACATGCTACCACCATGAAGCATCCAATATTATGCAGTGCCCTTGACCTGCAGAAATGGATAATTCTGTCCGACGCAATGCTGATGAGTAGAATGAGGAATATGGCGCTGTCGATATTATGGAGACACCCTGCTTCCAACCTGTGTCTGTCCTATATCTCGAGCAACAGTAAAGTCATGCAAAGTCCAGCTGGGACGATGTAGACGAGCCGCACTTGGCAATGCAGTGATGGAAAGCGGTGATTGGACATTTGCAGTTCGCGCCACTGAAAGGGGAGATACGGAACAGCCGCTGTTGATCTCTAGCATGAACTCGTCATCCTCATCTTCAATCTTTGGTACACGCCTGACCTGGTTGACATGAAAGTAAAATTCGGTAGGTATCACTGCCGCTGGGGCGGGTTCAAGACATGTGGAACGTTTCCGTGGAACGCCGTGTACACGAGAATTGATATGCCCAATGTATCTATCGCGCATAGAGATCCAAGTCCTTGGCCGCATCCCTTTCCGATTGCGCTTGATGGAAAGGTAGCTCGTAATCGCTCCGACCATGATGGCAATCAAAGCAGCAATCGTCAACAGGCCTTGAATGACTATGATAATGATGCCAAATATGGCAGCCGGGATTCGGGAAAGATTAAAGCGCGTATCAAAAGCGGCCGAGAGCGCAGTCGTAGCTACCTTGCTTGAACCAAGAAGGTAAACCAGGAGAACATTGAGACGTTGGCCTTCAAAGGGGCGCAGATAGATGATACCAATAAAGGCAATAACTTCAATGCCAAGCAAGCCGAATACCTGGGCCAATGGGCGGCCAGAAGCACCAGCCAAAAAACAGGCCCTGGTGAACTCGTAAACCAACCAAACTGCGAAAAACCACCATGTTGTTCTTCGATAGCGCAAGGCAAGCCAACCAAAAGCTTTTATGAACCTATGATCGTCTTCAGCCATCTTTTCCTCATGAAAAGTCTCAATCTTCCACCACGGAATCGTACCGGCATACGCCTTGTCCTCTGAACGTGGAGATTCGCTTTGACGGGAGCATATATACCAAGAAAAGTACTTGCACACTCTTACCCTCTCAATATTTAGGGTTTCAGGTCGCCATGTATATCTGCTACCACTGACCTTCCAGTAGCAAGCAAGCCCAGCAGCGGTTCCAATGCCAAATATTACAACGACGAAAACAACGCAAGCCATTGCGACAGGTTTGGCTGACTTAAGGTAAGAAAATTGAAACATTGAAACGAATGTGATCATGAAGAAACCGATGAAGGTTGCCCGTAAAACAGTGAGAGTTGCATATCCAATGTAGTGAGTTCGAAAGTAAACCAAACAGTCTCTTTTCATTAGCCCTATCTTAGCGAGAGAATCAAGCAGGAGCTTGAATACTACGATAGATGTTATGAGGAAAGCAATGAGTATCAGTGACCAAAAGAGGCATGTCGTGAAGGCATTCGACGCCGGAATCCGCTCCTGTGCCAGTGTCCCAGCAAATCCGGAGAAGTTTCCTGGCAGAGGGAGACCAGGTTTGACTGGCTGTCCACTGTACGAGAAACCACCAAGTGGGTCGACGAGCTCTCGTTTGTAGATTGCGTGGATATTGTAACCACCTCCAAGATCAGGGTTGTTGACGCCAGTACCAGCAGCTCCAACGTGAGACGTGTTTCCTTTATTAGAGCCAATGAAGTTGTTGATGGTATTCTGCATGCACTCTGAGTAGATCATGCCTCCAGTCCAGGCATAGTTGCTCCAGAAAGCGACGAGTACGTTTGGCCAATTCATAGAGAGGGCTCCGCTGAAGTATATGTGGTGCCAGATGGCGAATACAACCATGATCGAAAGCGAATGAGCATAGTGCTTGCGCATCTCGACGACATCGTCGCCATATATTGACGTAGCGAAGGAAGCCAGAACAGCCACGAGCGTGAAGATGCCAAGTGTAGTGCTTACTTCAGCCTTCTGTCGGAAACTATGCCCATTTGTGATCTGCGCTGCGAAACAACCTATTTCGACTTGTGTGGAGTTGGAGAAGATCCTCAAGATGGCCTGACCTTCGAAGTCTGGAATAGATAGTGCCAAATCAGGGATGCCGGAGACATCACTCTCGCTAACAGGAATGATGCCCTCGGCTTCGATATGAAGTCCAGCTTGAACAGGACAGGCGCTAGAGAAGTCAGTATGATTTCTGTTCACATCTTATGTTGACTACCTGTGAATATTGGCGCTGCAGGGGTTGAAGGTCAAGTCAAAACGACTCTCGCCATAAGCGTAGACGCCGATAGACATCATGATGCTCTCATTTTTCAGGGCCGTTTCTCCTTGTAGATGAAACAAGATGGTCATGTTGTCGCGATAGTATGCAGCGTCGAAGCGAGTGACGTTGATGAGACTCTCCCCTAGACAATCGCCGTAGTCGGCCGTATACAGTGCCGGTGGTCTGTCATCTCTAACTCGATATCGCTTTCCTCCGATTGTGCCAACTACATAGTGCGGCTCGTCGGTAGCAAGTATAGTACTGACAAGGAAAAGCAGGATTAGCAGCCAGGCAGGTCGGACAGCTAGCATCAACAACATAGCGAAGGAGAAGCCGATGGTCTCTACGTCGACAGCCGGCAGCTTAAATTTACCTGTGCAACGGCTCTCATATGTTATGTCAGTGGAAGGAGAGGGTGGCTGCACGAGCACTGAAAAAAATGTAGGGTCATGCCGCACACTTCGCAGAGTATAGGCTGCGCGAGAAAGAAGGAACAAAAATTTAAGAAGCAATGATCATGCTCGCAACGTTACTGGCTAGCCGTCATGGAATGTGCCTGCCATTGCCAAACCCATGCACGAGGTAGGAACAACCGTATCTGAAGTCGGACTACTCCCCCCGACCATGTTTGCTTGCTCTCTACCAGCAACCAGCACAGCAATGGACAAGACATACACGACCTAGTAACCGATGCAGGGAAAAACTGTGTTGGTCAGAACGCGAAGCCGTTTCCTCAAAAACATTATGATTTCAGTGTATAGCCCAGTATAATATATAACCGAAGCATGTAACTAGAGAGCAAGAGGCAAACGCATGCTTGCTTCAACATACACAAGATAACGGCGGATATCGTGTCTTTGTAAAATGGAAAATAATTCAAAACGCCTCGCTAATAAAGATGGACCTCGATTCATTGGGCCGTAGTAGTTACTCGTCAAGCACCATAGTTATGGCCAGTACTAATAGGCATGTATCCCCCAGGGCCCGTAGGCTTCGCTCCAAACCCCGGCGTCGCCGGATCCGGGCTCATAAGCGGTGGGCTCATCATGGACTCCATTGCATATGCATGTTGGTGTCCACTGTGGTGCTGAGTGTTGGTTCCCATCATGGGTGTCGTGTCTGAGTACATGCTGTAGTGAGCCGACTTACGCGCATCCTCGAGATTGCTCACGGAACTGTGGTGGCCATGGCCCTTCAAAGGGGCAACTTCGTGTGCCTCGCCATGCCCGTGCTCATCATGACCGCCATGTCCATGTTCGTGCTCCTCGACCTCCAGCGCGTAGGGTTGTCCACTCTTCTTCAGCCGCCAGTTACACCATATTGCGCTTAGCTTGTCGGTGACTAGGAGCATGAACATGAGAATTACGCAGATTGGCAAGAGCATCGGGGTGGAAAGGGCTTCGAAAAGTTTGGCGTCGTCGGCGATGAGGCCCAACAAGGCAGCACCAACACCGAGGGCGATGAGGCGGCTGATGACCGAGGTAAAGTCGAAAAGATCGGCTTTGTGGCGGCGGATGAGGAAGAGGAAGATGATTAAGCAGGCAACCAGCACGCAAAAACAACTCCAGTAGTATAGGTAAACGAGTTTCCATCCCTTGAGTGCGATGTCAAGAGGTTCGTGCTTCTCAAGCTTGGAGATGGGAAGCTTCATGCCCAGGCCAACATAGGCTCCATTGGAGATGGCAGAGTTGAGCATGTAAAATTCCTTTGGCCATTCGATACTTTCATATGTAGCCGCTTTTGCAGGTGCGCAGATACCGGTCATGTTTCCAATCTCAAAGATGTACTCCTCCGCCAACGTATTCCAATGGAGTGTTTCGAGTTTGCTATCGAGCTCGAAATAATCCAGAACTTTGTGCAGACTGTCACGTAACTTTTTGCCGTCGAGGTTTTGAGTTACGCAGTATTTTATAATATCTTTTGCGACCTTTTTGGTGTTTTTGATAGTATATCGAGCTAGAGCGAGTTGTTGTGATCCCTCAACAACACCAACGATAGCGAGCTGGAATGGGAAGTGGAGGATGGACCATATCTGTTGGCGGATGGTGCCGTAGTGTCCATGAGGGAAATTATCGAAATAAAGTGCCCAAATGAAAACCTTTGGGTGACGTTAGTACGAAAGACTAGATGCGCTTTACGGGCAAGGTTGGTTGCAGAAGACTTACCAAGATGATAATAATGCACATGATTAGAAAGCAACCCTCCATGTCTAGACCATGTTTACCCATGATCTTGCTGACGGTCTTTGTCACACCAATGGCTCCCTCGCCAATGACGATAATGGTCAGTAGACTCATACGCTCCATTAGATGCGTCTTCTTGAAACTAAGCATTCGCCAGAAGCAAGATATGGTGACGACGGCAATAGACTCGACAACGGCAACGACGTACCAGACAAGGTACACGAGTCTGTGGTCCTTGTTTTCACCCCTGAAGGCTGGTGTCATCGCAGCGAAAGCACCCATAGCAATTGCATAGATAAGAGCCGTAAGGCCGATGGGAAGGTACAATTTCGCATAGCGAGCTTTCCAGGTGAAAAACTAGACAAATCAGCGAGATGTAAGGCTACTTTTATGTTTAATATGCTTACCAGTACAACCAAGTATTGGATAGCAAGTAGTCCTCTGCAAACGATTAGGGTATAGCACAGAATGCGGAAATTCTGCTTAGGATTAGTAGGGGCCTTTGGATATATTTATTGTCGAAACTTACAAGATTGTCTCCCTTCGGGCTCGCAGGATTGAATTGTGAGCCCACAAGCGCCAATCCAACGAAGCAGATGAATTGTACAGTCTTGCATATACGTTCATAAAGCGAATCTCGCGCAAAACGAACATCGTGAAGTGTAATCTGAAACCAGGATGACCACAGAATACCAAAGAAGCCAATATATCCAAGCAGGTAATCGCCATCAGTAATCGAGTGATATGCGGTGAACGTTGCCAAGTTAGCCACGAAGAACAGATCGAAGAATAGCTCGATGCTATTGGCTTCGTGCCGTTGCGAGAAGACGAGGGAATTGTGATCTGCGCCGACTAGTGGTGACTCAATCCAAGGCGTGGACTGGTGCATTCGCCTCAAATGCTTCTCCTTATCCACATCTCTCTAGTTAATGTCAGTTCAATGCTCAAACCTGCAGCCTAGCCAGATGTCAAACCTTGTGACCATGGAATTTAAGCCCCATCTTGTCCTGTCAACTGGGCCGAGACGATACAAACAAATGTAGTCGATGACAAGGAAATAACTGATGACACCGCCGACATCAACTCGGCGGCGTTCAGCCATTTAAGAGAGTGTCTGCTCCACACGACACCGCGGTCCCCGCGACTCCTAGCCGTGTTCTTTTTTAGGGCTGGACCATGCACTGCAGCACCAACGCATCTTCGCTAGCACGGCCCCAATAGCATTGTATTGTGGCATTCAGCTGCCCCGAAGGCACCCATTCAGCATCCGCGGCTGAGAGCCAAGCCGAGTGAAGCTTTAAGCCAATCTGACAGGATCCCATGGGGCTGAGGGCAATGCCCACGGCGCTACGACCAAAGCGGGCTCGTGTAATCCAGAACTATAGCCCTTTATGCCAATAGGGCAGGTTTAAGCCTCCACGCACAAGCCCAAATTGTTCTAGAGAGGATAGGCTGAGCTTTAGGCCAAAATTGTCCAACCACGGGCCGCCGGGTAGCCAGTGGTGGCTTGGACACAACACAGCCAGCCAGCCAGCCAGCCTCGCGATAGGTGCGTGCATCTCTAGAAAACGCCTAGTATACTCACAAGATCTTTTCGTGCATCGTGCATTGCATGCGCAGTCTGCGATGGCGTCGAAGCTTGTGGCGCCCTCGCTTTGTAGCGATTCTTTGATCTCGATTCTGAGGTTCTGGGTCCTGGCTTCTCGGTCTGATGAGCGACCGTCGATATTCGCTGGGCTCGGGGCTGCTCATTGCCGTATTTGTGAAGATTAGGGGTCATTTCTATTTTAGTGGTAGCCTAAACCTCCTTAGCGTCGGGCCTTTTTGTCTTTACCGATATTGGCTAGCAATCAGGTTCTACTCAGGAACCAGACGCTGAGTTCTTCTCTCCATGTATTGACAAATAGTGCACAGAAGTATCGTCACACACCGAGTGCTGCAGGCCTTCTCGCTGGATCTAAATAATGGCTATCTATACTACAGGCGAACAATATTTCAGTAGATGCTACACTAGCAAGGATCTATTTACGCACTAAGCCAGTTCGCTCATCAGCATCTTCACCAAGCTCCTCGTTTTCTTCATCGCTGTCATCGCTCCATCCCTCCTCCTCTAATCCTTCACCGCGGATGCCGAAGCTCATGAAGAAGCCCAGCAAAGAAATACCAGCAAAGATACCAAAGGGAAGCGCTTCTCCTTTGGGCTGAATTTTAGTAGCTGCGGTGAAAAGTGAGCCTGAGATAAACGGGCCGGCTGCTCGACCAGCAGCAGAAAGCGTTTGTGCCAAGCCGTTCAAAGTACCCAGGACATTGTGATTGGGGGCGGAATTAGTAATCTAAGGCACGATTTAGAAGTTATTCTGGAAGAAATTTAGATGGTGGTGACTTACCAAAAGTAAGGCAGCTGTTAGGCCACCGACTCCTGCAATTGTTTTGATGACTAGAATTATTCCCAGCTCAGCCCACAGCCAGCTTGTCCCATTACCAATGCCCTTGTACGAGTCGCTGCTCTTGTAGCCGACCCAAGGCATCATAGTAAAGGCAGCGACAAACAGAGCCAAGCTGACCCGGTATCCAGCCTTATTGCCCAGCTTACTTCGCAGCTTCCCAAATATGCTAACTTGGAAGACGATAGTTATGGCGCCTGCAAAGGATAAGGATAGTCCTACGGCTTCAGGTTTCAAGCCGCGCCCAGTTGGTGGGAGCTCTTCAGCAAATATGGGGTACAGAGAATTGTAGGAAATATTTGCAAGTTGGAAGATGAAGTAAGTGGCTAGGAGAAGGATAGTGTCGCGGTTGAGGATCTCCTTTCTAGTGAGCACCTCGTCGTTGGTGTGAGGAAACAGGGTAGGGGCAGACTCCGCCGAGACATCCGATGCATCGTCATCTTCGTCTTCTTCCATGATGCCGTCAAGCGGCTGCGAATCGTGGTGCTTGCGCTTACCCAGCAGGCGCCGAATATAGGTTGGTCGCGAGGAGCTCGAAAACTGCCAGATCCACGTGAACAGATTGCCCAGCCGTTTGCCTAGTGGGGGTAAATTTTTTGTCTCGTCAAGACTCTCTTCTAGAAACAGCATGCACACAATTAGGTCAACGGCAAGCACGACGGCCGAGAACAAGTTGGGCAGGAGGTAGGGAAGGGGGTTGGGCTTGCCGCCATTGAGGGGGTTCTGGTAGAAAACCAGCACGCCGCCAACAATGGGCCCAGTGATGCCGCCGATGCCGTAGACAACGGGCAGATATGTGAAGGCGCGCGACTGGTTGCTGCGGTCCGTGATCTCACCCAGACAGGTAGATACGACGCCCGAGTTGCCATTGACCAGCCCCATGAGGGCCTGCACCGTGATGGCTTGCCACAGCGTGGTGCAGAAGCCAAAGGCCAGGAAGCAACACATGGTCAGGAAGGTGCCGGTGATGATGACGGGCTTCCTGCCAATCTTGTCCGACAGCCAGCCCCAGAAGAAGTTTGTGGTGAACTGGGCGAGGGCAAACGACGAGGCAATCAGGCCGACATAGAGCCCCGCCTGGCCGTCCTTGACCTCGGGGAACTTCTTAGTCATCTCTGGCAGGTAGGGGCTGATGGAGTTGAGCGCCGTCTGCTCGGCCAGCGCGATGACGGCAAGCACGACGAGCTGGCGCGTAGGCAGCGGCGACTCGTGGTTCTGGGGGTCGCCGCCCTCATGGCCGCTGCCGCCGGTGCTGTGGCCATCTGGCGACGAGGCAGCGATGGGCCTGCCCCGTGACCTGGGCGGCGCAGTGGGGAAGGTCTGGTAGTGAAGAGTCGATGACTTGCGCGTGTCGATGGCTGGGCGTCTGCTCATGGCGGGGCGGGCGGCAACAGGGGCCGACGGGAGGTTGCGAGGGGCAGGATCTACCTCGTCGAGGCCGGGCGTGCTATGCGCGGTGCTGTATGCATTGAAGCCTAAATTGCAGAGTGCCTGGTTTGGTGCGCAGCGCGTGCGGATGTCTAGGGCTGTCTGATGGGTCGCGGCGAAAATGTTCAACGTCAGTCAATGATGGCGTCATGGCCCCGCACGCGGCCGTTTGCCTGTCTTGGCCTCTGCCACCTCCAGTGCCTCTGCCTGCACACCAAATGTACTTCACACACACCAGAATCACGTTACACCCGCACATCCCATGTCTTCATGCCTCACACTCACCCTCCGGAACGGCACAGCTCACTGTCTCCACTCCGTACCTTTCACCTTTCACCCTGCAGTATTGGTATTACCTGGCTGTCTCGGGGAAATAAAAATGAAAGCCATAGCATCTCGGGTGTCATACTCCCTTGACCGGTCTGTGGAATGCGCAGGCCCGGCATCCGGTGGCCCTCGTGGTCGTTTGGCTGTCTGCGGCGAAACAAATTGAGGCCTGGTCTGAAAAGTCTGAAACCTGGAAACAGCACACAAAGGCCCAATCAAAGCGCCCTGTACCCCTGATCGCCTATGCCAACCCACATTCCCCCCCGCACACTGGCCAATCTCGCCTTCATATCGACTTCTCGGCTTCATCTATCATACCCAAATCCACTTACCGCCTCTACACGCGCGTATCGTATCTACCTGATCTGAGATGACAGGAGAATACGCCCGGTGCGCCCGGCAGCCACTCCCTGTGCCTACTCTGTCGTTTGCTTGTTGTTTCACGTCACTTGACTCATCTTATTGCTCACTAACCACTCCATAAACTCTTGGGAAGCTGGGTGCCACCAATCCCTCAATGCGGATCAGATTAACTTGACACTGTAGAGTGGAGCCAAAATCAAACAGGCTGATATTGTTCTTCGGCCTAAAGTTGACGTTTGCGCGTTGTGAGCGTGAATGAATGCTAGCGTTCTTTTCTTCTACAATGTTGATTGCAGAGGATATAATCCAGTGCTTCCCGTTTGCGTTTTCATTCTCACAGCTCACAATATCGGCCTTTGACAGGTCTATTAATACTATATTCTCCTTCAATTTTCAGACCTAACGTCTCACCAGAATCAACACTACGCCTCCAAGCTATAGTCGACAACCCATACCTTACCAGCTATGCGCTGTTCCAACCTACTACCGCTGCTTGCAGCCCTACCATCCGCTCTTGCGGTCCCAAAACAACCACTATTCACAAACACCACTGCACTCCCTACTCACTTTGGTCTGCTCCTCTTCCCACAGTTCCAGGCCCTTGATGTATTTGGACCAATGGATGTTATAAACTCGATTGCCATGCTCTACGGGAACTATACAACTATGGATTTGACCATTCTCAGCACAACTATGGACCCTGTCGCAACTAGCATGAAGGGCGCTAAAGGCAGTATGTCGCAAAGTATTCTACCAACTACAACTTTCAAGGAATATCTAGCAAACTCCAGAGGCACAAACGGATCAGTAACTTCCACAACGGCCAACAACACTAAAGGCAATATCGAAGTTCTTATCGTCCCCGGTGGAGGGGGCACAAGGCAGGCCATGACGGAGGAGATTGCATTTGTCAAAGAAGTATACCCCAAACTCAAGCATATCATCTCTGTCTGCACTGGATCTTCCATTCTCTCCCGCGCCGGTATCCTCGACGGCAAACGCGCAACAACAAATAAGCGCTCCTTCAACTGGGTCAAGTCGACGGGGCCTTTGGTGAAATGGGTGCCTACCGCTCGCTGGATTGAGGATGGCAATATTTGGACTTCTTCGGGTATTTCTGCTGGTATTGATATTACATATGCATGGGTTGGTCGTGTGTACGGCGAGCCTGTTGCAGATTATATGGCCATGTCACTAGAACACGAGCGCGAGATGGATCCTAACCATGATCCGTTTGGAAAGATCTGGGATGCGCCTGGTGCGACTTGAGATTTTGTTAAAATCTAAATAATAATTTTCTATATTCCATATCAAACTTGATCTACAATAAACGCATAGAATACCTTTGAATCAGCTTTAAAGGTCGTGTGATTAATACGTATCCCTAATATCTATCCCTACGTCACGTAAATTCCGCTGTGCCGCAGTAAATCTGCAAAGTTGGCTCCTCAAATCTTTTCACATTACTTCCATCGCCCTGTTTCAACGAATAGGTACGTCTCTAAGTACTTCTCTATAGAATAAAGGAATAAGGTATAAAAAATATAGTGCACCGAAGACCTTCCTTGAGTGGCAACGATACAAAGCTGCTGGTGTCAAGGCGCGTTCAGTTTTTGGTTTTCGCGGATGAGTAGAGTACTTCACAGAGTAACTGATTGATCGCTTGTTTGGATAGAATGTATTCTATATGGTAGATAATCTGGATAGAAGGTTGAACACAATGTCCTAGTGACATTGCTCGCGTGAGCTATATACATGTTGGTATCCTTTGTTTCCTGAGCCTCCAGAGAGAGGCTTTCTTGTGGCTTCTTGGGTCTCTCAAGGGGAGACGTCAGGAGACTCGTGACTTGTCAGTGTTCGGCCGGAACATCAAGTTAACACCGCGGTTGGATTGTAACAATAATATAAGGTAGCTAATAAGTATAGATTATAGAAGAAGGGGTAAATTTAGAAACGTAAGACCTTAACAAAGGAACGAGGAGAGGATATAATTGCTTAGAAGGAGGCTAGGTAGAAGGAAGGTTGTAAATAGCGTCATGATAGAGAGAGCTTAGGCCTAAGTCGCCTAGGCTCGCGCACGCTGTGCAAGGTGCAGAGGGGCTGGGCACAATTTATTTTCGTGCAAGGAATATAGAGAAGCTACTACTTGGTTTATTATATAAATATATACTCTCTACTTTACTGCGTTGTTGAATTGTACGCTCAATAGGTGCGCCACTCTACGTTAACGTAAAGTGCAATGCAGTCTTCCTTGACACATGCTACCGCTACCGAGGTGGACGGCGCAACGCCCGGGACGGCGCAACGCCCGGGACGGCGCAACGCCCGCCCCATCAAAATCCCACCCCAACTTCAACGCTGCATAACTACATCAATATGGAGCCAATTGAGGCTGCCCTTGCAGCTATTGAATCGCTAGGACCTGAAGAAGAACTTAATTATACGCAAATTGCTGAAAGTTATGGTGTTGAACGAACTACGCTTGCGCGAAGACACCGGCGCGTATCAGTCTCACGCAACGCCCGGGCTGAAAACCAGCAAGCACTCTATCCCCAGCAAGAGCAGGAGCTACTACAATATATCAATTAACTTACAGAGCGAGGCTTACTACCTACACGAGCAATGATACGACGCTTTGCCTCAGATATTGCGAAGAGAGAGCTTAGCGTACACTAGGTTGACTAATATATCAAGCGACATAAGGTCTATCTTATCTTACGCTAGGTAACTAGAATTAATCGCTCGCGCTACTAGGCTAACTCTTAGTTAAAGTACAGCCTCTACTTCGAGCTTCTGCGTAGCAAAATTAGCTAATATAATATTAAGCCTCGTTATACGTATAATATAGATAAGAAGGGCTTTATACTAGGAGTCCTTACTCGCTTAAAGAGAATATTTAGTAAGAAGGCGTACGAAGAGGGGAAGATTAAGGCTTATATCTAAGATAGTAATTAAGAGTAGGTAACCCTACTAGCCTATATATGTGCTAATAGATCTTATATTAAGCTAAGCCTTATATATTAATTAGCCTTAGGCTTACTTTAGGACTTATAGCTTTAAGCCTTTAACTCTAAGGATTACTAGGTCTACTTTACCTCGTTACTATTAGGCTAGACAAATAACGATATAGGCCTAGGCTAGCTTAGGCAGGTATTTAACTACGCTACTAAGGCTAAGGCCTAATTAAGCTATTAATGTTATATAGCAGCTCTACTCTACTACGCTAAACAAACCTAAAAAGGTAACTAAGTATTTAACAACGTTAAATACAGGAGTAGAATAGTATATATTACCTAAGGGCCCTCGCCCTTACTTACGCTTTGCGTAGCTACAGCCTACTACAGCCTATAGCGTAACAATATCCCCTTTCCCTATAGCGCATATCCTTAAGCGCTAGACTACAATAAGTAGTAATACTAGACCTTCTAGTAGCTTACGATAGTTCTAGCGCATGTCCTTAGCAGCTTAGAGGCGCCTTATCTCGGCCTAGTCTCTACTAGCTAGCTAGGCTAACTAGCTATTAGTAGAGTTAAACTAACGCACTTAGCCTAACCTACTCTATACGTAGCGTAGTTGTTATTAAATACTATGTTATGTAGTAGCTCTACTCTACTACGCTAAATAAACCTAAAAAGGTAACTAAGTATTTAATAACGTTAAATACAGGAGTAGAACAGTATATATTACCTAAGGGCCCTCGCCCTTACTTACGCTTTACGTAGCTACAGCCTACTACAGCCTATAGCGTAACAATTAATTACTTATCCTTAATAGTTATAGATCTTATCTTATAATAGATTTTATTAAGTACTACAATTAGAATAAGATTCTCCTTATAGTCTATTCTCCTTATTTAACTTATACACTTTAGCTGCTTAACGTTATTATATTTAAGCCTCTCTTATCTACTTACTTAGCCTAGGTAGTAGCTTTTATAGAAAGATATTAGGGTCTTACTTCTATAAGTAAGAGAGACTTCTATCTAATATTTATAGCTACTTAGGAAGCGTCTTTTAAAGAGGAGACTATCTATAATAGGCTTCTTGTTGTTAACTACAAGTACTTGTCTTAAAAGGGTTAGTAGATTATAAGGTAATAACAAAAGTTTATATAGAGATCTACAATAACTATAAATAATAGAAGATGTTTTGTAACTATCTTGTATTAGTGTTCTGTAGTTAAAGGATTAAATTACTAATACTATCCTAACAATACGCATTGCTACTAACTATATAGTAATAATATCTTAGTAGCTTTATTACTTTGTATTTACTAAGATTACAAATTTATAAATTCGTTACATAATAGCTTTATAGCTTTGTGTTTACTAAGATTGCAAATTTACAAATCTATTACGTATCTATATTGTAGTTAGCTTCCTAATCAAACTCGTTATCCTATAGGTTGTTACCCTGCTTATTTTATACTTTATTAGTAGCTAAGCGTAGACTAATTAGTTCTATCTTAGTTTCCCTCGTTACTACTATAACACTATTCTCTCTTCTACGTAGTCCCTTATTTCTCTATACTAGTACTAAAGTTATTAATCCTATTTCTTTATTAATCCTTAGTTCTTTATTACTCTCTATACTATCTTAGTCCTAGTGTAACAAACTTCTCCTTATAGCTTATATTATTTGTAATAAGGTTAAGATATTCCTATATTATTATTATACTAAATTAGGTCTTACTTATCTTATATCTTTAAAGGATAGTAAACACTATAACAAGTGTATTCTCGCTAATATCTAGCATAAGTATATTTCTTCTAGGGTTTCGCTTATAGAGTATAAGTATTTAATTTCTATATAGTCTCCTTCTACTAAGTTATATAGGGCGAGCTATTAATAAAGCTTAAGCGCAATTATCGTTATAGCTTACTACTACTAAGACTAAGTATAAGTTAACTCTTTATAAGCTAGTAGAGCTTTATTCCTATATTAAGTGTCTTTAGAAGATAAAGGCTTATAATAACGCTAAGTCGTCTAAATAGTCTCGTGCCTTAGAGGCTAAATTAGATTTAGATAATATAGTAGAGGCTACTCTAGCTCCTATTACATTAGGCGCTCCTATTACCTCTCTATCTAGCGATAGTATTGTTAATTTTCTTAACTTGCTGCTAGGCGTTCTAGAGGGTTTTAACGTTAGAAGTCCTCTAGTTTCTTAGGGTAATTAAGGTTATCTTCTAGTTCCTATATTTCTTCCTATAGTTATCCTTTTTTGTCTATACCTATCTATTTTACTAGATAGTAGTTCCTACTGTTATAGAACTAGTGTACTAGGATTTCTTTTACTTCCTATTCTTCTTGTTCTCTATACGTATCTACTTTATATACTAGTAGTTCTACGTTTTATAGTACTATCTTAAGTAGTGCTACGTAGAAAGTTAAGTATATCCTTATTTTGTTTAGTAGCTTTAGTTTAAATATAACTAGCGTAACTTCTTTCTTGATTTTATATAGTCCTATCTTAACGTAGTCTAATTTTAAGCTTAGTCTCTTACTCTTAATATTTTTCTACACTAACTATACTTTTTCTCCCTTTCTAAATTAGGGTCTTTCTTTATACTTCTTGTTATAGTACTTAGCTATACAATTATATAGGAATTCTGCGTCCTATCTTAGTTAATCCTATATATTCTTAAGTCTATTAGCGAAGTTTTCTCCTCTTAGAGACTAAGATATCTAGTTTCTTAGTATCTAGTATACATTAGGCTTAAATCTATAGTTTATAAAAAAGAGTATTACTTTTGTTACTATATTCTTTACGCTGTTATATACTAGTTGTACTATAGGTAGTAGTTGTACCTAGTTATTCTAGTTATAATTAAGGTAGTATCTTAAGTATTATTCTACTATCTAATTTATACGTTCTAATTATCTATCTATCTATAGGTAGTATGCTATTAACATTATATATTTAATTCCTAATTATACTATTATTATTCCCTATAGTTTTAATATAAATCTTACGTCTCTATCTATAATAATTTTATCTAGTAGTCTATATTAGCTAATTATAGTTCCTAGGACCTAGTATATAGTAACTTCTATCCTACTTTTTTCTTTATATAGTCTAAAGTATAAGTACTTTATAAGTTTATTTACTATTATTAAGATTCTATTATACTTAACTCCTAATATTAGGTCTTTAGACTTAGGTAATTTCGTAATAAAGTCTATTGTAATAATTCCCTATAGTTATTCTAGTATCTCTATTAGTTATAGTATTCTATATAGTGCGTATCTATTATATTTATTTCTATAGTATTCTATATAGTCTTGTAGTACTTCTATTACTAGTTGTCTTGCCTTTAGAATATAATAGTCCCTTAAGAGTCTATCTAATATTTTATCGATACTTTAGTATCTATATACTAGCAATTCGTAGAATTGTCGTATAAATTCTCTTTAGATCTTTCTTAGAATATATGTTCTTCTATAGGCTTGTGCTAGTCCTTCTTAAGTTTCTAGTTTTTCTATTTCTTTAGATACTTCTTACGTTATTTTCTAAATCTATTTGTCTAGCTTGCTGCTCGTTCTTTCGAGTATTACAGCTATTTTAGGTATATTTAGGACTAAATATCCTTCTTTGTTCTTAATTAGAACTATACTAGTAGCGCTTACTTCTTCTTATAAGTCTAGTCTTCTACTAAGGGCGTCTACAAATTAGTTGTCTTTCCCTTTTATATATATTATTTCTATATTAAATATTAATAGAAACTCCTACTATCTTATATAGCGTTATAATAGTTCTTTATTTGTTATAAATCCTATAAAGTTCTTGTAGTCTATATAGACTTTTGTCTAGTATTTTACTCCTTATAAATATACTCTCTATTACTTAAATACTTTATATATTACTAGTATCTCTTTATTGTAGATTAGATAGTTAAGCTCTACTAGCTTTATTTTCTTAAAAAAGTATTTAACTAAATACTCCTTGTTAGTTTCTAGATCTTCTTGTATTAGTACTATTCTATAGGCTAAGTTAGACGCGTCTGTTTTTACTACTACTAGTAGGTCTAGGTTATATATTCTAATAACTAGGTTTTCTATAAATTTTCTTTTAATTTTCTTAAATACTTTATTATATTCTCTTATCTACTTAAATAGCGTATCCTTTTTTATAAGTCTAGTTATTAGTTCTATATCTTCTAACTATCCTATTATTAACTTTCTACAAAAGTTAGCTAACCTATAAAATTATTATACCTCTTTTAGGTTTTTTAGTATTAGCTATTCGTTAATTAATCTAATCTTCTCTAGGTTAATCTTGATTTTTCCTAGTTTAATAATAAATCTAAGGAAGTCTGTTTTCTTTGTGTAAAATTCGCATTTTCTTATTTTTAAGAATAGTTTGTTTTCTACTAGTTTCTCTAGTACTTTGTATACGTATTATACGTATTCTTCCTCTATTTCTAAAAATATAAGGATGTTATCTAGGTATACAAATATAAATACGTCTAGGTACTCTCTTAGTACTATATTAATCCTTTCTTAGAATGCTACTAGTACGTTTATTAAGCTAAACAGCATAACTAGATATTTGTATAGTCTATACTATATTCTAAATACTATCTTCTATTTATCTCCTTTTTTAATTCTAATCTAGTAGTACACGTTCTAAATATCTAGTTTTGTAAAGATTCTTGCTCTTTATAATCTATCTTGTATTTTGTCTATTTGTAGTAATAGGTATTAGTTCTTATTTATAATTACGTTAGTTTTCCTAAAATCTACGTAAAGTCTCTTGTTACTTATTCCCTTTTTATCTACAAATATAAGTCTATACGCTACTAAGGATTTAGATTCCTTTATCTATCCTTTTTTTATTACTTTCTAGATAAATATTCGTTTAATTTTAGATTCTTCTTCTATTTTCTAGTAGACTAGGCTCTATCCTACGTCTTTACCTTCTACTAGTTCTATTACTAGGTCCTATAGTTAATATTCTAGAAGGTAATCTTTAGGTTCTATAAGTTATTTTTCTTATTTCTTGTACTCTTTAGGGAATTCTCCTTTACAAGTGCTTATATTAGCTTTTAACGTATCTATTCTATAGTAGTTAATTTTTCCTATTTTCTAATTAATCTATAGGTTAGTTATTTATAACTATAGCATTCTTAGTATTATATCTTATTTGTTATTAATTATTGTTATATCTATAACTATATTCTTAATTGTTATTCCTTCTAGTTTTAATATAGAGAGAACTGTTTTAAATCTAATAAGTTCTTAGAATAGTTTTCCTTTAATCGTGCTTAATTGTTGAGGATATTTCTTTATTATATACCTTATTCCTTATATTTCTATAAACTTCTTTAATATAAAGTTTCTTATAGCTCTACTATTAATTATTAATTGTACTTTTCTTTCTTAGTAAGTACCTATTTTTATAATATATAGGCCTCCTATACCTTCTAGCTATTCTTGCTTAGGTATCTTTACAAACTATCTATCTTTCTTAGGCTATAGGCCTACTTTAAGCTTATATTCTTCGTGTTTTAGGTATTTATTATATATACACTTATACTATAGTCTT
This sequence comes from Ophiosphaerella korrae, assembly GCA_028456385.1. Classification (NCBI taxonomy): domain Eukaryota; kingdom Fungi; phylum Ascomycota; class Dothideomycetes; order Pleosporales; family Phaeosphaeriaceae; genus Ophiosphaerella; species Ophiosphaerella korrae. The sequence continues at coordinate 14,414 of JALNQF010000062.1, read as the reverse complement.
CTTTAGACGTATTTTTTAGATAGTTTTAAACTAGGTCTTGCTACTACGTATCTATCTTCTAGGATTATTTCTTATCCTTAGATGTCTTCTACTATAATTACTCTTGTATAGTTATAGCCTCTTCTTTGTATAGGCTACGCATTATTATTTACTTTAGAATTTCTATATATAATACAATTCTTATCTAGGCATAATATCTATAATACTTTAAAGTATACTAGATATTTTAGATCTATTATTTTGTTATCTCCTTCCTAGTACTTATCTCTTCTAGGTATATCTATTATTAGGATATAGTACACTACTAGTACTCTTAGTATATAGGCTTTATTAATCTATTATATTTTTCTTATAAGGTACTACTATTCTTTTTATGTAAGTATTCTTCCTACTATAACTATATATTACTTTATCTATTCTTAAAATAGTGTAAACTTTATTTCCTTAGGATTGCGTTCTTTCTAGTCTTTGTACGCTTCCTCTATACTTATAACTATTAAGTATGTTTAAATAAATCTCTATTCTTTATCTTGTTCTTCTATATCTATTATTGTATAGCTATTATAGCTATATATATCTAGCTAGGTATATTCTATACTTCTTATACTAACTTATCTTTTACTTTCTTATAGTTCTTTAGAGAAAGCTATAGTAGTCTCTTTATCTAGTGCTCGTTCTTTAGCCTAGATTAATAGGGTCTAGGGTTCTTCCCCTTCTAAATCTTCTATTAGTAGGTCTATTACATAGGCTATCTCTTCTAGCTATACTTTTATTCTACTTTCTTTTGTTATAGCTACTCTATATCTCTATTTCTATAGGAACTATACTACTCCCTATTTACTAGAAAGATATATATAGCAGTTATTGTTATAACAAAAGGTCTAATAGAGTATTATATATTATACTTCTTTACTCCTTACTACTTTTTCCTAAGGTTTAGCTTGTGCTTTTAGTGCTTCTTTCTTATTCTTAGTTGTTTTTAACTAAGTTTCCTTATCTTTTCTTAGGTCCTTACTTCTATAGTCTTTTACAAAGTGTCCTAGTTTCCTACATTTATAGTATACTATATCTCTTTTCTTTTATAATTAGTAGTCTTTCGCGTAGTAGCCTTTCTTACTATAGTTAAAGCACGTAAAGTCTTTATTCTTCTTCTTCTTCTTATCCTTATTAGCGTTAAGGATTATAGGGTCTCCCTTATCCTAATTCTAGGTGTAACCTCTATACTTGTTCTTCTTCTATTCTCGAAGATCGTCGTTAATTTATATTACCTATTATTTTAGGGCTTCTAGTGTTTAGGGTTTTTCTATGTAAATTATTTTGTATTAGATTTTTAAGTTTAGTCCTTGTTTAAATCGTAATATTAAGGCTAACTTATTCTACTCTATATTTTGCGATAGTTATTTAAACTATAATACGTACTCTAGAATACTCTAGCTTTGTATAAGCTTTTCTAGCCGTTCTTTAGCTTATTAGGTAACGTCTATGTCCCTAAATACTACTCTTATTTATCTAGTAAAGTATTTATAACTTTTAAAGATAGCTCTTATTTTATCCTTTTAGGTTATTAGAGCGTATATTATATAGTCTATCTAGTAAGGTTTAAACTATCTTATTGTATTTTCTTCGAGATATATTCTAATATATATTACTTTCTTTTCTTCTATATTAAAGTGTAGTACTTATACGTCTATCTAGAGTTATACTAAAGCTATAAAGGGTCTTAGTTTTTCCCTTATCCTATTAAACTTCTTAAGGACAGGTATCTTAGGTAGTTTTTTTGTTGCACTTATTTCTAGTCGTTAGGTAATTAATTCTATCTAGTTCTAGCCTTTAATAATAGCTTTAATTTATACTTTGTTCTATTTTAAATAGTCTTGTAGTTCTTTGTTCTACGTTTCTAGTGCTTCGATTACTATCTTTATATCCTCTTTATCGTTAATTAGTTTGTTTATACAATCCTTAATTGTTTCCTATATAGTACTATCTAACTTATAACTACTCCTAGGGGCTTTACTTATTAAGCTTTCTACTATTGTGTTAGCTAAACTGCGCGCTACTTACGCTTCGCTTCTCGCAATAACTAAATTAGCAAGGTGTAATAGGCCTCCTATTGTTAACTACAGGTACCTATCTTAGAAAGGTTAGTAGATTATAAGGTAATAATAAAAGTTCGTATAGAGATCTATAATAACTATAAATAATAGAAGATATTTTACAACTATCTTGTATTAGCGTTCTATAGTTAAAGGATTAAATTGCTAATACTATCCTAATAATACGCATTACTACTAACTATATAGTAATAATATCTTAGTAGCTTTATTACTTCGTATTTACTAAGATCGCGAATTTACAAATTTGTTACATAATAGCTTTGTAGCTTCGTATTTACTAAGATTACAAATTTACAAATCTATTACGTGTCTATATTATAGTTAGCTTCCTAATCGAACTTGTTATCTTATAGGTTGTTACCCTACTTATCCTATGCTTCGTTAGTAGCTAAGCGTAGACTAATTAGTTCTATCTCGGTTTCCCTTATTACTACTGTAACACTATCTTTAAGGCCTTTAAAGTAACTAGCCTCTTACTTCTTAAACTAGAAGTAATACTTAAAAGATTTAACTATAAGCAGCCTATATAAAGTAGCTTAAGTAATAGTAACTCCTTAGCTTTAAGTACCTTAAACTAGAGAAAAACTAAGAGCTTACTCTACTAGGTAGTAAAAGATAGACGCAATATTACAATAGTAATAAGAGAGTTATAGATAGAACTAATTAGCCTTATAATAATTAACCTAGACTTGTATAACCCTAAGGGAAATAAACTTAACTAGGAAGCTATATATAATTAGGATACCTAGGGTAATCTATAATCTATAGACTCTTAGTATTAGTAGATTATAGATTAAGATAATCTATAATCTATTAGTCTTAGTAACTATAGATTAATAGATTATAATAAGTATATAGTTAGTAGTAATATATATTATTAGGATAGTATTAGTAATTTAATCCTTTAACTATAGAACGCTAGTATAAGATAGTTATAAAATATCTTCTACTATTTATAGTTATTATAGATCTCTATATAAGCTTTTACTATTACTTTATAATCTACTAACTACTCTAAAGATAGGTACCTATAGTTAATAATAGGAGACCTATAATACCTTACTAATCTAGTTATTACAAGAAGTAAAGCGTAAGTAGTGTATAGTCTAGTTAATACGATAGTAGAAAGTTTAACTAGAAAAGTAGCTAAAGTACCTATAAGTAACTATAAGTTAGATAATATAGTATAGAAGGATATTAAGAACTATATAAATAACTTAATCTCTAAGAAAGAAAATATAAAATTAGTAATTAACACCTTAGAAACCTAGAATAAAGAACTTTAGAAATATATAAAATAAAATAAGGCCTAGATTAAAGCTATTATTAAAGGATAAAACTAGATAGAACTAATTATATAATACCTAGAGATAAGTACAATAAAGAAACTACTAAAGATACCTATACTTAAGAAGTTTAATAGAATAAGAGAGAAACTAAAACCTTTTATAGCTTTAGTACAACTCTAGATAGATATATAAGTACTATACTTTAATATAGAAGAAAAGAAAGTAATATATATTAGATTATACCTTAAAGAAGACGTAATAAGATAGTATAAGCTTTACTAGATAGACTATATAATATACTCTCTAATAACCTAGAAGGATAAAACAAGAGCTATCTTTAGAAGTTATAAATACTTTACTAAACAAATAAGAGTAGTATTTAGGGATATAGATATTACTTAATAAGCTAAAAAAAAACTTAAGAGGCTTATACAAAGTAAGGGTATTCTAGAATATGTATTATAATTTAAATAACTAAGCTAGAATATAGAGTAGAATAAGTTAGCCCTAATATTATAATTTAAACAAAGACTAAACTCTAAAATTCAATACAAAATAATCTATATAGAGAAACTATAGACACTAGAAGTCCTAAAGTAGTAGGTAATCTAAATTAATAATAATCTTTAAGAATAGAAAAAGAATAAGTATAGCAACTAAACCTAAAACTAAGACGCTAGAGACCTTATAATCCTTAACACAAACAAGGATAGAAAGAAAAAGAAGAAGAATAAAGACTTTACGTACTTTAACTATAGTAAGAAAGGCTACTATATAAAAGACTACTAATTACAAAAGAAGAAAGATATAGTATATTATAAATATAGGAAACCTAAACACTTTATAAAAGACTATAGAAGTAAAGACCTAATAAAAGAAACCTAGTTAAAAATAACTAAAAAGAAGAAAGAAGCACTATAAGTATAAGCTAAACCTTAGAAGAAAGTAGCTAGGAGTAAAGAAGTATAATATATAATACTCTATTAGACCTTTTATTATAATAATAACTACTATATATATCTTTCTAGTAAATAGGAAGTAGTATAGTTCTTATAGAAATAGAGATATAAAGTAGCTATAATAAAGGAAAATAGAATAAAAGCGTAGCTAGAAGAAATAGTATACGTAATAGACTTACTAGTAAAAGATCTAGAAAGGGAAGAGTCCCTAGTACTATTAATCTAGGCTAAAGGATAAGTATAAAATAAAGAGACTACTATAGCTTCTTCTAAAAGACTATAAGAAAGTAAGAAATAAGTTAGTATAAGAAGTATAGAGTATACCTAGCTAGATATATATAGCTATAATAGCTATATAATAATAGATACTAAAGAATAAAATAAAAAATAGAGATTTGTTTAAATATACTTAATAGTTATAAGTATAGAGAAAGCGTACAAAGACTAGAAAGAACGTAATCCTAAAGAAATAAAGTTTATACTATTCTAAGAATAGATAAAGTAATATATAGTTATAGTAAAAAGAATACTTATATAAAGAGAGTAGTAGTACCTTGTAAAGAAAATACAATAGATTAATAAAGCCTATATACTAAGAGTACTAGTAGCGTACTATATCCTAATAATATATATACCTAGAAAAGACAAGTACTAAGAAGGGGACAATAAGATAATAAACCCTAAACACTTAGCATATTTTAAAGTATTATAGATATTATACCTAGATAAGAATTATATTATACACAAAAACTCTAAAGTAAATAGTAATATATAGCCTATACAAAGAAGAGGCTATAATTATATAAGAGTAATCTTAGTAGATAATATCTAAGGATAGAAAATAATCCTAGAAGATAGATACTTAGTAGTAAAGCTAAGACTAAAACTATCTAAGAAATACGTCTAAGGAGAACTATAGTACAAATATATATATAATAAATACCTAAAATATAAAAAATATAAACTTAAAATAGGCCTATAGCTCTAGAAAGATAGATAATTCGCAAAGATACCTAAACAAGAATAACTAGAAAGTATAAGGGGCCTATATATTATAAAAATAGGTATATATTAAGGAAAGAAAGTATAATTAATAATTAATAGTAGAGCTATAAGAAACTTTATATCTAAGAAGTTTATAGAAATACAAGGAATATAATATATAATAAAGAAGTACTCCTAATAACTAAGTATAATTAAAGGAAAACTATTCTAGGAACCTATTAGGTTTAAAACTATTCCCTCTATATTAGAACTAGAAAGAATAATAATTAAAAATATAGTTATAGATATAACAACAATTAATAATATATAATAGGTGTCGCTAGAGTCGACTTCCTAATACCTAATCTAGGTATTAGTAGATTACAAAGTAATAGCAAGAGTTCGTGTAGTAATCTACAATAAGCTATAAATAATAGAAGATGTTTTGCAACTATCTTAGTATTATCGCTTATAGTTAATAATTAAATTACTAATACTATCTTAATAATATATATTGCTACTAACTATATACTTAATGTAATCTATTAATCTATAGTTACTAAGACTAATAGATTATAGATTACTTTAATCTATAATCTATTAATACTAAGAGTCTATAGATTGTAGATTACTCTAGGTATTTTAGTTATATATAGTTTCCTAATTAAGTTCCTATTCTTCTAGGTTATATAAGTCTAGGTTACTTATTATAAGACTAATTAGCTCTATCTATAGCTCTTCTATTACTATTGTAATACTATCTCTTCTTTTAAGTAGGTCTTTATTTATCTATCTTAGAGCTAAAGTTATTAATCTACTTTCTTTATTAATCTATAGTTCTTTATTACTTCTTATAGTTATTTTATCTATACGTTATTACTATCTTCTTACTAATCGCGTATTGCGCAATAGTGTTAAGATATTTTCTTACTCTTATTATACTTCTCTAAAGTTAAATCCTAAGTCTCTTCTTTATATTATTTCTATAAATAATAGTAAAGCTTATAAAGTATATATTTATATAAATATATATAGTCCTTATAATATATCTAGTGTTTTTCTTTCTAAGTATATATTTATTATACTTATTCTTACGTCTAGGCTTAATAATAATAAGGAGAGCTATTAACTAGACTTAAGAGAAATTACTATCTTAAATTATAGAGGCTAAAGCTAAGTGTAAGTAGATCTAGGAGCTTATATAGAGTAAGCTAGTAGAGAATTAAGCTTATCTCTTTTATCTTTATAAGATAAAGGCGCTAAATAATAAGAAATTAGCTAAGTAGTTAGTAGCTCTAGAAGCTAAGCTAGACTTAGATAAGGCGTTTAATGTTATTATAGTAAGTCCTATATTAGATATTCCTATTACTCCTCTATCTATTAGTAGTAATATTAGTTCTCTTAGTTTACTACTAGGCGTTTTAGAAGATTTTAACTTTAGAACTCCTCTAGTTTCTTAGAGTAGTTAAGGTTATCTTCTAGTTCCTATATTTTTTCCTATAGTTTCTCTTTTTCGTCTATACTTATCTATTTTACTAAGTAGTAGTTTCTTCTATTATAGAACTAGTATACTAAGATTTCTTTAACTTCTTATTCCTCTTATTCTCTATATATATCTACTTTGTACACTAGTAGTTCTACATCTTATAGTGCTTGTTCTAGTAGTACTATATAGAACGTTAGGTATATCTTTATCTTATCTAGTAGCTTTAGTTTAAATATAACTAGTATAACTTTTTTTTAATTTTATATAGTCTAATTTTAATATAATCTAGTTTTAAACTAGATTTTTTACTTTTAATATTCTTTTTAACTAACTATACTTTTTCTCCCTCTTTAAATTAGGGTCTCTCTTTATATTTCTTATTATAGTATTTTGTTATTTAATTATATAAGAATTCTACGTCTTATCTTAATTAATTATATATTTCTTTTATTCTATTTACAAAGTTTTCTCTTCTTAAAGACTAAAACGTTTATTCTCTTAGTATTCTATATACACTAAGGTTAAATCTATAGTTTATAAAGAAGAGTAATACTCTTATTACTATATTTTTTACGCTATTATATACTAATTGTACTATAGGTAATAGTTGTACCTAATTATTCTAGTTATAGTTAAGGTAGTATCTTAAGTATTATTCTACTATCTAATTTATTTGTTCTAACTATCTATCTATTTGTAGGTAGTATACTATTAATATTACGTATTTAATTTCTAATTACACTATTATCGTTCTCTATAGTTTTAATATAAATTGTATATCTTTATCTATAATAATTTTGTCTAGTAGTCTATATTAACTAATTATAGTTCCTAAGATCTAGTATATAGTAACCTCTATCTTACTTTTCTTTTTATATAGTCTAAAGTATATATACTTTATAAGCTTATCTACTATTATTAGGATTCTATTATACTTAACTCCTAATATTAGGTCTTTAGACTTAGGTAGCTTTATAATAAAGTCTATTGTTATTATTCCTTAAAGTTACTTTAATACTTTAACTAGTTATAGTATTCTATATAGTATATATCTATTATACTTATTTCTATAGTACTCTATATAGTCTCTTAGTACTTCTTCTACTAGTTATCTTACTTTTAGGATATAATAGTCTCTTAGTAGTCTATTTAGCGTTTTTTTAATTCCTTAGTATCTATATACTAGTAGCTTGTAGAATCGTTATATAAATTCTTTTTAAATTTTTCTTAGAATATATATTCTTCTATAAGCTTGTATAAATCCTTCTTAGATTTCTAGTTTCTTTATTTCTTTAGATACTTCTTACGTTATTTTCTAAATCTATTCGTCTAGCTCGCTACTCTTTCTTTTAAGTATTGCGGCTATTTTAGGTATATTTAGGACTAAATATCCTACTTTGTTCTTAACTAGAACTATACTAGTAGCGCTTACTTCTTTTTATAAGTCTAGTCTTCTACTAAGAGCGTCTATAAATTAGTTATCTTTCCCTTTTGTATATATAATTTCTATATTAAATATTAATAAGAATTCCTACTATCTTATATATTATTATAATAGTTCTTTATTTAGTATAAATCTTATAAGATTCCTATAGTCTATATAGACCTTTATTTAATATTTTACTCTTTATAGGTATACTCTCTATTATTTAAATACTTTATAAATTACTAGTATTTCTTTATTATAAATTAGGTAGTTAAGCTCTACTAGCTTTATTTTCTTAGAAAAGTATTTAACTAAGTATTCTTGTTTAGTCTTTAGGTCTTCTTATATTAGTGCTATTCTATAGACTAAGTTAGATACATCTATTTTTACTATTACTAGTAGGTCTAGGTTATATATTCTAATAACTAGGTTTTCTATAAACTTCTTCTTAATCTTATTAAATACTTCTTTGCATTTCTTTATCTATTTAAATAGCGTATCTTTCTTTATAAGTCTTGTAATTAGTTCTATATCTTTAGACTATCTTACTATTAACTTTTTATAAAAGTTAGCTAGGCTATAGAATTATTATACTTCTCTTAGGTTCTTTAGTATTAGCTATTTATTAATTAACTTAATCTTTTCTAGATTAATCTTAATCTTTCTTAGTTCTATAATAAACCCTAGGAAATCTATTTCTTTTATATAGAATTTATATTTTCTTATCTTAAGAAATAATTTATTTTCTACTAGCTTTTCTAGTACTTTGTATATATATTATATATATTCTTCTTCTATTTCTAAAAATATAAGGATATTGTCTAGGTATACAAATATAAATATATCTAAGTACTCTCTTAGTACTATATTAATTCTTTCTTAGAAGGCTACTAAAGTATTTATTAATCTAAATAGTATAACTAAATATTTGTATAGTCTCTATTATATTCTAAACGCTATTTTCTACTTATTACTTTCTTTAATTCTAATCTAGTAGTAGGCGTTTTAGATATCTAGTTTTGTAAAGATCTTTACTTTCTTTAGTCTAGCTTATATTTTGTCTATTTATAGTAATAGGTATTAGTTTTTGTTTATAACTACGTTAGTTTTTTTAAAGTCTACGTAGGGCCTTTTATTACTTATTCCTTTTTTATCTATAAATATAAGTCTGTATACTACTAAGGATTTAGATTCTTATATCTATCTCTTCTTAATTGCGTTTTTAATAAATACTTATTTAATCTTAGATTCTTCTTCTATCTTTCTATAGACTAGGCTCTATTCTATATTCTTTCTTTCTTCTATCTCTATTGCTAAGTCCTATAGCTAATATTCTAGAAGGTAGTCTTCTAGCTCTATAAGCTATTTCTTCTATTTCTTATATTCTTTTAGGAATTCTCTTTTATATATACTAATATTAGCTCTTAGTTTTTTTATTTTATAGTAACTAATTTTTCCTATTCTCTAATTAATGTGTAGGTTAGTTATTTATAACTATAGCATTCCTAGTATTATATCTTATTTATTATTAATTATTATTATATCTATAACTATATTATTAATCTTTATTCCTTCTATTTCTAATATAGAGGAAGCTATTTTAAATCTAATAGGTTCTTAGAATAGCTTTCCTTTAATCGTACTTAGTTGTTAAGGGTACTTCTTTATTATATAACGTATTTCTTAGTTTTCTATAAACTTCTTTAATATAAAGTTTCTTATAGCTCTACTATTAATTATTAATTATACTTTCCTTCTTTAGTATATACCTATTTTTGTAATATATAAGCCTCCTACGCCTTTTAACTATTCTTGTTTAGGTATTTTTATAAATTATCTATTGTTCTAAGGCTATAACCCTACTTTAAGTTTATATTCCTTGTGTTTTAGATATTTATTGTATATATATTTATACTATAGTCCTCTTTAGACGTATTTCTTAGATAATTTTAGGCTAGGTCTTACTACTAAATATCTATCTTCTAGGATTATTTCCTATCCTTAGATATCTTCTACTAAGATTACTCTTTTATAATTATAGCCTTTTCTTCTTATAAGCTATATATTATTATTTACTTTAGGCTTTTCGTGTATAATATAGTTCTTGTCTAGGTATAATATCTATAATACTTTAAAATATACTAGATGTTTTAGATCTATTATTTTGTTATCTCCTTTCTAGTATTAATCTTTTCTAGGTGTATTAGTAGTTAGGATATAGTATACTACTAGTACTCTTAGTGTATAGGCTTTGTTAATCTATCGCGTCTTTTTTATAAGGTATTACTATTCTTCTTTTATAAGTATTCTTCTTACTATAACTATATATTACTTTATCTATTTCTTAAATAGTATAAACTTTATTTCTTTAAGATTACGTTCTCTTTAGTCTTTATACGCTTCTTCTATACTTATAACTAGTAAGTATTTCTAAATAAACTTCTATTCTATATTTTATTCCTCTATATCTAATATTATATAGCTATTATAGCTATATATCTTTAGCTAGGTATACTCTATACCTCTTATACTAACTTACTTTTTACTTTCTTGTAGTCCTTTAGAAGAAGCTATAGTAGTCTCTTTATCTAGTACTAGTTCTTTAGCCTAGATTAATAGTATCTAGAGCTCTTCCCTTTCTAAGTCTTCTATTAGTAAGTCTATTACGTATGCTATCTCTTTTAGCTATACTTTTATTCTTTCTTTTATTACTACTACTTTATTTCTCTATTATAGGAAGTATCTTACTCCTTCCTTACTTAAATAGTATATATAGTATTTATCTTTGTAATAAAAGGTCTAGTAGAGTATTACGTACTATAATTCCTTACTCCTAGCTACCTTCTCCTAAGGTTTAGCTTGTATTTATAGTACTTCCTTCTTTTTCTTAGTTGTTTTTAACTAAGCTTCCTTATCTTTCTTATAGTCCTTACTTCTATAGTCCTTTATAAAGTATTCTAGTTTTCTATATTTATAATATACTATATCTTTTTTCTTTTATAATTAGTAGTCTTTTACGTAGTAGCTTTTCTTACTATAGTTAAAGTATATAAAGTCTTTATTCTTCTTCTTTTTCTTATTCTTATTTACGTTAAAGATTATAGAATCTCTAGTATCCTAGTTTCTAGTTTAATTACTATACTTGTTCTTTTTCTATTCTCTAAGATTATTATTAATTTAGATTGCCTATTACTTTAGAGCTTCTAGTATCCTAAGCTTTTCTATATAGATTATCTTATATTAGATTTTCTTATTTAATCTTTATTTAAATTATAATATAAGAGCTAATTTATTCTATTCTATATTTTATAACAATTATTTAAACTATAATATATACTTAGGTATACTCTTCTATTGTATAAGTCTTTTAAGTTTCTTTTTAGCTTATCTAGTAATATCTATATCTCTAAATACTACTCTTATTTGTTTAGTAAAGTATTTATAACTTCTAAAAATAGTTCTAGTTTTATCCTTCTAGGTTATTAGTAAATATATTGTGTAATCTATTTAGTAAGGTTTATACTATCTTATCGTATCTTCTTTAAGGTGTAGCCTAATATATATAACTTTCTTTTCTTCTATATTAAAGTATAGTACTTATATATCTATCTAGAGTTATACTAAAGCTATAAAAGGTCTTAGTTTCTCTCTTATCTTATTAAACTTCTTAAAGACAGGTATCTTTAGTAGTTTCTTTGTCGCACTTATTTCTAGTTATTAGGTAATTAGTTCTATTTAGTTCTAACCTTTAATAATAGCTTTAATTTATACTTTATTCTACCTTAAGTAGTCTTATAGTTCTTTATTCTATATTTCTAATACATTAATTACTATTTTTATATCTTCTTTCTTGTCTATTAATTTGTTAATACGTTCTTTAATTATTTCCTATATAGTACTTTCTAATTCGTAACTACTCCTAGGGGCTTTACTTATTTATTTAGTTAAACTTTCTACTATCGTATTAGCTAGACTACGCGCTACTTACGCTTTACTTCTCGTAATAACTAAATTAGCAAGGTGTAATAGGTATTGCTAGGGTCGACTTCTTAATACCTAATCTAAGTGTTAGTAGATTACAAGGTAATAGCAAGAGTTTATATAGTAATCTATAATAGGCTATAAATAATAGAAGATATTTTGCAACTGTTTTAGTATTATCGCTTATAGTTAATAATTAAATTACTAATACTATCCTAATAATACGTATTACTACTAACTATATACTTAATGTAATCTATTAATCTATAGTTGCTAAGACTAATAGATCGTAGATTACCTTAATCTATAATCTATTAATACTAAGAGTCTATAGATTATAGATTACTCTAGGTATCCTAGTTATATATAGTTTCCTAATTAAGTTCTTATCCTTCTAGGTTATATAAGTCTAGGTTACTTATTATAGGACTAATTAGCTCTATCTATAGCTCTTCTATTACTATCGTAATATAATAAATAAGATATAATACTAGGTATACTATAGTTATAGATAACTAACCTATATATTAATTAGAGAACAAAAAAGATTAACTACTATAAAATAGATATATTAAAAGCTAATATTAGTATATACAAAGGAGAATTCCTAGAAGAATATAAAAAATAAGAGGAATAGCTTATAGAACCTAAAGATTACTTTCTAAAATATTAGCTATAGAACTTAGTAATAGAAATAGAAAAAAGAAAAAACGTAAGATAGAGCCTAGTATACTAGAAAATAGAAGAAGAATCTAAAATTAAGTAAATATTTATTTAGAACGTAATAAAAAAAGGATAGATAAGAGAATCTAAATCTTTAGTAGTATATAGACTTATATTTGTAGACAAGAAAGGAATAAGTAAAAAAAGGCCTTACGTAGATTTTAGAAAAACTAACGTAGTTATAAACAAGAACTAATACCTCTTACTAAAGATAGATATAATATAAGATAAACTATAAAGAGCGACAATCTTTACAAAGTTAGATATCTAGAACGCTTACTACTAGATTAGAATTAAGAAAGGTAATAAATAGAAAATAGTATTTAGAACATAATAGAGACTATATAAATACTTAGTTATACCCTTTAGATTAATAAACGCACTAGCAGCCTTCTAAGAAAGGATAAATATAGTACTAAGAAAGTACCTAGACGTATTTATATTTATATACCTAGATAACATCCTTATATTCTTAGAAATAGAAGAAGAATACGTATAATATATATATAAAGTACTAGAGAAGCTAGTAGAAGCTAAAATATTCCTTAAAATAAGGAAATACAAATTCTACATAAAAAAAATAGACTTCCTTAGATTTATTATAGAACTAGGAAAAATTAAGATTAACCTAAGAAAGATTAAGATAATTAATAAATAGCTAACACTAAGGAACCTAAAAGAAGTATAACAATTCTATAGACTAGTAAACTTCTATAAAAAGTTAATAGTAAGATAGTCTAAAAATATAGAACTAATTATAAGACTTATAAAGAAAGATATACTATTTAAATAGACTAAGGAATATAATAAAGTATTTAATAAAATTAAGAAGAAGTTTATAGAAAACCTAGTTATTAGAATATATAACCTAGACCTACTAGTAATAGTAAAAATAGATATATCTAATTTAGTCTATAGAATAGTATTAATATAAGAAGACCTAAAGACCTAAAAAAAATACTTAGTTAAATACTTCTCTAAGAAAATAAAGCTAGTAGAGCTTAACTACTTAATCTATAATAAGGAGATACTAGTAATTTATAAAGTATTTAAATAATAGAGAGTATACTTATAAAGAGTAAAGTATTAGATAAAAGTCTATATAGACTATAAGAATCTTATAGGATTTATAATAAATAAAGAACTATTATAATAATATATAAGATAGTAGGAATTCCTATTAATATTTAATATAGAAATTATATATATAAAAAGGAAAGACAACTAATTTATAGATACTCTTAGTAGAAGACTAAACTTATAAGAAGAAGTAAGTACTACTAGTATAGTTCTAGTTAAGAATAAAGAAAGATATTGTTATAATACTAAGTAGTAGGTAAGCTATTATATCGCACGTAATTAGGCTAGGGGATACAGCGTAGTAGAACACGTAACTATTTAGTAGTAAACGCTCTAGAGTAAACGCTCTAGAATAAGCGCTCTAGAGCGAAC